>JARQOD010005979.1:0-45225 GCA_033576555.1 Oophaga sylvatica | reverse complement strand
AGGTTTTTTCTATCTTGCTGGTCACATGACCTTTTTTGCCTATTTAATCCTGCTCCGACCTTCTGGCTTTGCTGGACTTCATTGTAATTTCTACTCTTAAGCTAGCCAGGTGCTTTGTTACCTTACTCAATTAGTTTTGCTTGGTCTTCGGACCTCAATGTTCTATGTTGTTTGTTTGTCTTTTACTGCTACAACTTCTGTTAGGAGGTGTCCATCTTTCTCCCAGTCCCTAGTTCTTGTAGGGATCCCTCCCTCGCATCTATAGGTCTTCGTACAAACTAGCTGAGGACTTTAGCGGGTCTGATCACAGGGTCAGGTTCCCTGTTACATCGTAGGGATCTAGCTTAGTTCTATCATAGGGACAGATTTCCCTTCTTTCCTTAGTACTTGTAGCAGAACATAACAGTAAGTCCAGCCCAAAAATATCTCTAAGGAAAGATTTCCAGTTTCCATCATGGTGTCGGTTCAGGACTTGGCTCAACGCCTGCAGGGACTCTCTCTGGAGGTGGCCGAGCTCCAGCAACATGTGAGTAGCTGTTCTGGGGCACATTTCGTGGAGCCAAAGGTACGTTTGCCTGATTTATTTTTTGGTGAACAACAAGATTTTTTTTCTTTTAAAAATGCTTGCTTGTTGTATTTTCGTTTGAGACCCAGATCCTCTGGTGATGAATCGCAGCGCATAGGGTTCATAATGTCACTTTTGCACAAAGAACCTCAGGAATGGGCCTTTTCTCTGCAACCTAGTGATCCATGCTTTAGATCAGTGGATAGTTTTTTTTTCTGCCTTGGGGTTATTGTATGATGATCCTGATCGTGTCTCATCAGCTGAGACAGAATTGAGACGTTTGAGGCAGGGATCAGGTAATGTGGAAAAATATTGTACTCACTTCCGTCGGTGGTCTACTCAGGTGGGGTGGAACGATTCAGCTTTGAAAAGTTTGTTTCTTGCAGGGCTAGGTGAAAGGGTTAAAGATTTGCTGATTGCTTATCCCATACCTGGTAACTTGCAGGAGGCTATGCAATTAGCTATACGGGTGGATAGGAGACTGCGTGCAAGGGTTAATGAGAGTAAATCCTCTGCCATGTCAGCTCCAAGTCTTGAGAGGGTCTGTACTGACATTGGAGAGCCGATGGAGATTGGAGCGATGGCTACCCCTCTCAGGAAAAAGACCGCAGGTTTTCTGATGGTTTGTGCTTTTATTGCGGCAAATCTGACCATTTCATTAAGAACTTTGTGCTCCGTATGAACAAAGAAAAAAAAAAAAAAGAGGTCAGTTCCGTCCGTATAGCCTGTTTAAACACTAAGGGCGTCTTTCTTTCTGCCTCTACTGCTGCTCAGGAAGAATTAATGGAATTTCGGGTATTTGTCGATTGTGGTTCTACTCTAAATATGATTGATGGGGGATTCTTGGAAAAACTTAAATTAAAACCCAAACCTTTGTCATCCCCTATTGCCGTGGTTTCTGTTGATGGCTCTCCCTTGAAGAATGTTACTCACAAGGTCTGTGAATTTCCCCTCACTATTAATGGTGTTCACCAAGAGAATTTGGATTTGGTAGTATTGAATAATTTGCCTTCTCCGGTGGTTTTGGGGTTACCCTGGTTAAAATTGCACAATCCTGTACTGGATTGGTCTACCAATGAAATTAAGTCCTGGAGCCCTAAATGTTATGACAAGTGTTGTAACGGCGTATTGCTGCTGTGGATAAAGGGGAATTACCTGTACCTATTCAGGATTTTTGGAAAGTTTTTTCTGAGAAGGAATCGCAGATTTTACCTCCCCATAGAGACTATGATTGTACTATTGCATTTGTTCCTGGAGCGACTCTTCCTAAAAGTCGTTTATTTAATCTTACTATTCCTGAGAGAAAGGCTTTGGAGGAATACATACAGACAAGCTTGGCCGCCGGTCACATTAGGCCTTCCAAGTCTTCTGTGGCTGTTGGATTTTTTTTTGTTAAAAAAAATGACGGCGGTTTACGTCCTTGTTTGGACTTTCGTGAGATTAATAAAATTACTGTACGCAATCCTTACCCACTGCCATTGATTCCTGATTTGTTTAACCAGTTAGCGGGGGCCAAGTGGTTCTCTAAAATTGATCTTTGGGGCATATAATTTGTTGCGCATGAAGGAGGGTGACGAATGGAAGACTGCTTTTAACACTCCTGTGGGTCATTTTGAGAATCTGGTTATGCCTTTTGGTCTTACCAATGCTCCTGCATTTTTTCAGAATTTTATTAATGACATCCTTAGACCTTTGATCGGCAAAAATGTTGTTGTGTATTTGGATGACATTTTGATTTATTCGCCGGCTCTGGAGTCTCATTGGCGGAGCGTTCGTGAGGTATTACAGTTATTGATTGACAATTCGCTTTTTGCTAAGCTGGAGAAATGTGAGTTCGCTGTACAGAGAATTCGTTTTTTGGGCTACATTATCTCCAGCGAAGGTTTTGAGATGGACCCGGTGAAAGTTCAAGCTGTGCAGGAATGGCCTAGGCCTATTGGTTTGAAATTGTTACAGAGGTTTTTGGGTTTCGCCAATTATTATAGAAAATTAATTAAACATTTTTCTATTATTGTCAAACCACTGACCGATCTCACCAGGAAAGGTGCTAATGCGGTTCAGTGGACTACTGAGGCCATTGAAGCTTTTGTGTTTCTAAAGGAGAGGTTCAGCTCTGCTCCCATCCTTATGCAGCCTGATGTGACTAAACCGTTTTTGGTTGAGGTTGATGCTTCTTCTGTGGGGGTCGGCGCGGTGCTGTCTCAGGAAAACAGGGATGGAGTACATCCCTGTGCCTTTTTTTCAAAAAAAAATTTCTGAGACTGAACTGAATTACGATATTGGTAATCGGGAATTGTTGGCTATTAAACTCGCATTTGAACACTGGCGTCATCTCTTGGAAGGTGCTGAATTTCCCGTTCAGGTTTTCACTGATCATAAAAATCTGATCTATCTTGATGCTGCCAAATGCTTGAATGCCCGTCAGGCTAGGTGGGCACTGTTTTTCTCGCGGTTTAATTTTTACGTTACTTACATCCCAGGTACTAAGAATGTTAAAGCCGATGCTTTGTCTCGCAGCTTTTCTCCCATGGTTGGTGCTGAGGAGGAGGAGAACATTTTACAAGAAGGGGTTGTGATTGCTGCTTTGGACTCTATGTTGGAAGATGAGATTCTTAAAGCACAGGAGAATGCCCCATCTAACACTCCCCATGGGAGGTTGTTTGTGCCTGGGACCTTTAGGAGAGATTTGTTTGATGAATGTCATGACTCTCGGTTGGCAGGTCATCCTGGAATCTCTGAGACCAAGAGACTTGTGGGTCGCAGTTTTTGGTGGCCTGGATGGCAGAAGGAAGTCATTAAGTGGGTGCGTCAATGCACTGTGTGTGCTAGATCTAAGTCTTCATATACTCCTGCTGCGGGGTTGCTTTGCGCTCTGGAGATCCCTAGTGCACCTTGGACACATTTGGCTATGGACTTTATTACTGACATTCCCCCCTCTGAGGGTTTCACTGTCATCTGGGTGGTTGTGGACCGTTTTGGCAAGATGTGTCACTTGGTTCCTTTCATCAAACTGCCCTGCACTAAGACTCTTGCTAAGGCCTTTGTCAAGGAAATTGTCAGACTACATGGCGCTCCTGCTGACATTGATTCTGATAGGGGACCTCAGTTCATAGCTCGTTTTTGGCGCGCCTTTTGTGACAGGTTGGGAGTTCATTTGTCGTTTTCATCCGGATATCATCCTGAGTCTAATGGCCAGACAGAAAGGAAAAACCAGGATGTTGAGCAGTTCTTGCGTTGTTTTGTGGCAGACAATCAAGAGGGGTGGTCTGCGTTTCTGCCACTTGCTGAATTTGCTCTTAACAACCATACATCCTCTTCTGCTGGTTGTTCGCCTTTTTTTTGTTGTACTGGGAGACATCCGTCGTTTGGGTCATTCTCCAAATTGGTATCGGTCGTGCCTGAAGAGGAGAATTTTTCCGGTGATTTGGAGAGAGTTTGGACGGATGTGCGTAGTAATCTTCAGGAGGCTAACAGAAAATCTAAAAGGTACTTTGATAGGAAACGGCAAGAGGTTTTGTTTGCTATTGGTGACATGGTTTGGTTATCCTCTAAGAATCTGAGGTTGAGGATTCCTTCTAAAAAATTGGGTCCCAAGTTTGTAGGGCCCTTTAAGGTGCTTCAGGTTGTTAACCAATCGGCTGTTAGGTTGGAGGTTCCTACCTCCTGGAAGATTAATCCGGTGTTTCATGTTTCTCTGTTGAAAAGAGCTGATGTGTCGGATGGAGACGCCTCTGCCACTGTTCCCCCGGTGGTGGAGGATGGGGAATAAGAAATTTCCCGCATCCTAAATTCTAGACGGTATAGAGGGAGTTTGCAGTATCTCGTCGCTTGGAAGGGTTTTGGCCCCGAGGATAACTCATGGGTGAGGGCGGATGATGTTTCTGCGTCCAGACTTGTCAGACCGTTTCACAAGAGGTTTCCGGATAAGCCTGGGCCTAGGGGATCCGGAGGATCCTCTTAGAAGGGGGGGTACTGTTAGAACTCTCCTGTTAGGTTTTTTCTATTTTGCTGGTCACATGACCTTTTTTGCCTATTTAATCCTGCTCCGCCCTTCTGGCTTTGCTGGACTTCATTGTAATTTATACTCTTAAGCTAGCCAGGTGCTTTGTTACCTTACTCAATTAGTTTTGCTTGGTCTTTGGACCTCTATGTTCTATGTTTGTCTTTTACTGCTACAACTTCTGTTAGGAGGTGTCCATCTTTCTCCCAGTCCCTAGTTCTTGTAGGGATCCCTCTCTCACATCTATAGGTCTTCGTACAGACTAGCTGAGGACTTTAGCGTGTCTCATCGCAGGGTCAGGTTCCCCATTACATCTTAGGGATCTAGCTTAGTTCTATCGTAGGACAGATTTCCCTTCTTTCCTTAGTACTTGAAGAAGAAACAATAGTGCCTAATTTATAAGAAATAGTATCTACTCTGAACAATACAAACTTTTACCAGATTAATTGTCCATGATAAGACAAAATACATACGAGCAAGATCCCATAATAATTAGAAAATTGTACAAATTTTATTAAGCATAATAAATCACAACAATTTTTATAAAAAATGCAAGATAAAAGGGACGGAAAAAATTATTCTCCTACAAGTAGATATAGCTGCGAGCAAATGAGAACAAAGTATCCCAATCTATGTAATGATATTCATATAATCAAAAAAACCTCTAACATAGTTTCTAAATATCCGAAAGGTTAATTTCATGATGACATCTCCTGTGGGGCAATAATGAAGTAAAAATCATGGCCTAAAATTAGCCAAAGAAATTATTATACTATCCCCACCAGGAGCTCTCAATCAAATAATCAATACCACCTTTCTAGAACTAATAAGAGGGACGCATATGTGTGCTGGAGAACGGTGTAGACCACTAATGCCGCTATACAATATCAGCCTGACCTCCAGTCATAGCCCCTATCACAAGGCAATGTGGAGCACCCCGCTCAATAGACACACACACGCTGTTGAAATTATAACACAATATCTGATGGGACCCTCCGGGTCATTTACCTGGATCCTAGCAGCATAAAAAATGGAAAGGAGATGCCGTCCCTCTGCCCCGACGCGCACGTTTCGCCCTGCTTCTTCGGGGGGCGTGTCTGGAGCAGAGGGTGTGCGTGTTTAAATATATGGCTCCAACCAATCCGGAAGGCATGAATCTTAACTATTACTGAACCTATTGTTACGGCGCATGCGCCGTTCACTACATACTAATTGTAATGAAGCCTAATAAAAATAAACTTAATCCATCGCTAGACAAAAAACATCTGTATGGCGCAGGCACAGATGGGGCACCGCTCATGCCAAAATTAACAACGGAGCGCGGTCCCGGTGGCGCCCCATAATCCATCACAGTGATCATGTGATCGGACTGAGGGTGCGTCAGCGGTGTGGTCCGCGCCCATATTGTTAGAGCGTGCCTCCATCTTGCGCATGCGCACCTGTGCAGAATGTCAGTGAGGGTAAGTATAGAGACTTAACTCTTTAAGGCCAACTTGGACAACACTAATGTGAATATAACCCTAAAAAATGGATGGTGCTAAGTGTCAATATGCCTAAAAGGGCCACATTTACGTGAAAGATAACAACCATATAAAAAAATATTATATAAGGAAAGACAAGTGAAATAAATAATATATATATGCTTGAAGGCAACATTACATCACATTAAAAAGTGAAAAAAAAGAAAAGACATAATAAAAAAATAAATGAATAAATAAGTGAATAAAAGTGAGAAATATATAAATGTAAAAATTCTAATACAGTACATTATAGACATTGTTTACGATTTGAACAAAAAAAAAAAAAAAAAAAAAAAAATTAAAAATAAATATAAACTAATAAACATAGCTTAAGTGCAATAAATGTGTCCATTTATTATGTTGACTTGTCATCTTCAGCGATATAGTGAACCATCCGAAAACTTCTCAAATCGCATATTAATTACCGCTTCAGTAACCAAAAAACCGGACTGAGGAAAACAAACAAACAAACAAATTAATAACACAATTAAAAAAATAAAAAATCACCCTATGCTCATAGATGTCAGGAGACCCCAAAAGCAAATATAATTATCGTAATCACAAAAATGCCCCAAATCCAGGGCTTTCATTAAGTCCTTGTGGATTCAGGGTGCCTAGTCTAAATATCCATTTACATTCAAGTTTAGCCAACTCCCTTCCCAAATCTCCACCCCTAAATCCCAATGTGAGCATATCAATGCCTTTGATCTTTAATAAATGTGTCTTACAGTTGTGAAACTTTTTGAAGTGCCTCGGAAGTGTTTTCAGAGAAGTATCATCTTCAGCAGTCCTTGCCTTTTCAATATCCAAGCAATGCTCACGTGTACGAATCTTTAATTCTCGAGTCGTGAGACCAATGTAAACTTTTTTGCAAGGACATGAAGCGTGATAGATAACTCCCTTCGAAGAACAGGTGATACGCTTCCGAATTTCGAAAATCCTTGAGCCATCATGATTTTCAAAAGTATCACTTTTGACTAAATTAGCACAGGCCTTGCAGAGACCACAAGGAAAGAAACCAGGACTGCCAAGGTCGCTACCCCTTGATGGTTCAAAATGGCTATGTACCAATTTGTCACGTATACCCCTAGATCGCCTGGCTACCAAAGAAGGATATGGATCAAGAATTTTCTTAAGGATAGGATCCGTATGCAACACCTTCCAATGCTTCTTAATAACATCTCTAAATTCATCCCACTGATTGTGAAATGTAGTAATGAATCTCACCTGATTGGTACTTGGTTTGCTTCTCTGGGATTTAGTCAATAGGGATTCTCTAGATGTTCTCTTAGCCCTGGTATATCCTCTTCGGATACTTCTGTTACTGTATCCCCGCTCTTCAAAGCGCTGGGCAAGCTTTTTAGATTGTAATTCAAATTCATTATTGTCTGAACAGATGCGTTTTATCCGTAAGAATTGCCCGATAGGGATTCCTTGAATAAGACTTTTAGGGTGAAATGATTTGGCATGAAGAAGAGAATTGGATGCCGTTTTTTTACGAAAAACTGTCGTGGACAAAGAACCATCAATGGAAGCTGAAACAGAAATATCCAAAAACTCAACATTCCTACCATAATTGTATGATAAGTGAATATTGTATGGGTTATCATTCAAAGCATTCATGATGCTTTCCAATTCACTGGCAGAGCCCTCCCAAATGAAGAGAACATCATCAATGAACCTCATCCAATTGTGGACTCGGTCCATATTGGGTATTTTATCACTTTGAAAAATTTCCCGTTCCCAATATCCCATAAAGAGATTCGCATAAGAGGGGGCACATGAGGCCCCCATTGCAGTGCCCTGCCGCTGAAGAAAATTTTTTTTATTAAATGTAAAAACATTATGTTTTAGAATGAATTCTAACAATTGGATTAGTAGTTCGGCCATAGGTCTCGGGATACTACTTGAACTCAGAAACCATTGGACAGCTCTTATACCATCTTGATGTCTTATAGAAGAATATAAGGCCTCCACATCTGCTGTAACTAATATCATTTCATTACTCAGTTGGACATGATTTAAATGATTTAAGGCTGCAGTTGTATCTTGAATGTATGATGGTAATTCCTGTACCAATGGTTTCAAGAAGTGATCAATGACATCACAAATGATTTCACACAATCCTTCATTGCCCGAAACTATTGGTCTCCCAGGGGGGTCTTCAATATTCTTGTGGATTTTTGGAATTAAATAAAACGTTGGTAGTTTGGGTTTCAAATTCTTAATTACATCCACTACTCTCTTGGGGATGACCCCGTGTTCAAAGGCCGACAACAGGATCCCAACCAGATCTTGTTGGAACTTGACTATAGGATTGAATGTTAGCTGCTTATAATTATCTTGATTATTCAGCAATTTTTCAGCTTGTGCAGTATACATGCAATTTGGCCAAATCACAATGTTGCCACCCTTGTCGGCCGCCTTGAACACCACGTCATCCCATTGTTCCATTTCCATTAAGGACTCTCTTTCCATTTTGGTGATATTGGAAAGACCAGACCGTTTTAGAGACAAAGTTTTAATGTCTTCTGATACCAATTTAGTGAACACCTCAACAGCTGGCACCACTGACATGGGGGGAATTTTTTTGATTTGCCAACCAAATGGCTAGGAAAATGACTCACCTCCACATCTTGTTCATCCATCAAAGACTGAAGATTAGCTAATGCCTCTTGTTCTGCCCTAGTAGGGAATGACTCAAAGAGTTCAGATTTAAAATGGAGTTTTTGTAATATTATTTTCCTTGAAAACAAGTGCAAATCCTTTGTCAATGTGAATGGATCTAAATAAGATGAGAGGGAGAAGGTTAACCCCTTTTGTAACAAGGAAATTTGTGTAGGTGTTAACACATGTTGAGATAAGTTTATTACCTTTAAATGATCCTCACGGTAATTTCTATTATAATTTCTCTTTTTACCAAATTGTCTAGTTCGAGGTCTCACATCCGATTCTGGGGCTTGACTGCCATTTTCACTGACTGATGAAACTGATTGAATTGAGGAACTGCGGGAAAATCCTCTTTTAGTAGCACCTTTCTTCAATTGCCATCTGAAAATTTTTCCACTGGCAAAGTCAGTGCTATCACGCTCATATTTATTAAATTTATCAGTACTTATAGTCTTTTCCCACTTCTCCACTTCTTTTTCTAGATTATTAATCACGTCCTGAAAATTGGCTGCTGTCATCTCAGATTGAAGCTTTTTTTGTAATTCAATAATCTCCTCCTCCAATTTAGTTAGAGTCATAATATTTTTTTCATTTATTATCCGTATAAATTCCAAAGAGCATGTATTAGCTGCTTGTATCCACCTCTGAGTGAGATCCTCCTCTTCCAAATCAAAGGTTGGATAAACCTGAATCCTCAATCCACGTGGTATAATTTGCTGTTCACTATAATTTTGTAATGCAGTCTTTGTCCACCACAGTTTTGTTTTTTTATGCAAAGCATTCTTATATTTCTTTAAAACCTCCTGACTGGTGATTGAGGTATGACCCATACCAGATCTCACACCTTTTTTAAAAACATCAGTAGCCTTTGCTAGCCAAGAATTTTCCTTGGTCTTAAAGTCCATAGTAAAGCGGCACACTGTTGAAACAACAGCCAATAAATTTAGTGAAGAAACAATAGTGCCTAATTTATAAGAAATAGTATCTACTCTGAACAATACAAACTTTTACCAGATTAATTGTCCATGATAAGACAAAATACATACGAGCAAGATCCCATAATAATTAGAAAATTGTACAAATTTTATTAAGCATAATAAATCACAACAATTTTTATAAAAAATGCAAGATAAAAGGGACGGAAAAAATTATTCTCCTACAAGTAGATATAGCTGCGAGCAAATGAGAACAAAGTATCCCAATCTATGTAATGATATTCATATAATCAAAAAAACCTCTAACATAGTTTCTAAATATCCGAAAGGTTAATTTCATGATGACATCTCCTGTGGGGCAATAATGAAGTAAAAATCATGGCCTAAAATTAGCCAAGAAATTATTATACTATCCCCACCAGGAGCTCTCAATCAAATAATCAATACCACCTTTCTAGAACTAATAAGAGGGACGCATATGTGTGCTGGAGAACGGTGTAGACCACTAATGCCGCTATACAATATCAGCCTGACCTCCAGTCATAGCCCCTATCACAAGGCAATGTGGAGCACCCCGCTCAATAGACACACACACGCTGTTGAAATTATAACACAATATCTGATGGGACCCTCCGGGTCATTTACCTGGATCCTAGCAGCATAAAAAATGGAAAGGAGATGCCGTCCCTCTGCCCCGACGCGCACGTTTCGCCCTGCTTCTTCGGGGGGCGTGTCTGGAGCAGAGGGTGTGCGTGTTTAAATATATGGCTCCAACCAATCCGGAAGGCATGAATCTTAACTATTACTGAACCTATTGTTACGGCGCATGCGCCGTTCACTACATACTAATTGTAATGAAGCCTAATAAAAATAAACTTAATCCATCGCTAGACAAAAAACATCTGTATGGCGCAGGCACAGATGGGGCACCGCTCATGCCAAAATTAACAACGGAGCGCGTAATATTTTTTTATTATGTCTTTTCTTTTTTTTCACTTTTTAATGTGATGTAATGTTGCCTTCAAGCATATATATATTATTTATTTCACTTGTCTTTCCTTATATAATATTTTTTTATATGGTTGTTATCTTTCACGTAAATGTGGCCCTTTTAGGCATATTGACACTTAGCACCATCCATTTTTTAGGGTTATATTCACATTAGTGTTGTCCAAGTTGGCCTTAAAGAGTTAAGTCTCTATACTTACCCTCACTGACATTCTGCACAGGTGCGCATGCGCAAGATGGAGGCACGCTCTAACAATATGGGCGCGGACCACACCGCTGACGCACCCTCAGTCCGATCACATGATCACTGTGATGGATTATGGGGCGCCACCGGGACCGCGCTCCGTTGTTAATTTTGGCATGAGCGGTGCCCCATCTGTGCCTGCGCCATACAGATGTTTTTTGTCTAGCGATGGATTAAGTTTATTTTTATTAGGCTTCATTACAATTAGTATGTAGTGAACGGCGCATGCGCCGTAACAATAGGTTCAGTAATAGTTAAGATTCATGCCTTCCGGATTGGTTGGAGCCATATATTTAAACACGCACACCCTCTGCTCCAGACACGCCCCCCGAAGAAGCAGGGCGAAACGTGCGCGTCGGGGCAGAGGGACGGCATCTCCTTTCCATTTTTTATGCTGCTAGGATCCAGGTAAATGACCCGGAGGGTCCCATCAGATATTGTGTTATAATTTCAACAGCGTGTGTGTGGTCTATTGAGCGGGGTGCTCCACATTGCCTTGTGATAGGGGCTATGACTGGAGGTCAGGCTGATATTGTATAGCGGCATTAGTGGTCTACACCGTTCTCCAGCACACATATGCGTCCCTCTTATTAGTTCTAGAAAGGTGGTATTGATTATTTGATTGAGAGCTCCTGGTGGGGATAGTATAATAATTTCTTTGGCTAATTTTAGGCCATGATTTTTACTTCATTATTGCCCCACAGGAGATGTCATCATGAAATTAACCTTTCGGATATTTAGAAACTATGTTAGAGGTTTTTTTGATTATATGAATATCATTACATAGATTGGGATACTTTGTTCTCATTTGCTCGCAGCTATATCTACTTGTAGGAGAATAATTTTTTCCGTCCCTTTTATCTTGCATTTTTTATAAAAATTGTTGTGATTTATTATGCTTAATAAAATTTGTACAATTTTCTAATTATTATGGGATCTTGCTCGTATGTATTTTGTCTTATCATGGACAATTAATCTGGTAAAAGTTTGTATTGTTCAGAGTAGATACTATTTCTTATAAATTAGGCACTATTGTTTCTTCACTAAATTTATTGGCTGTTGTTTCAACAGTGTGCCGCTTTACTATGGACTTTAAGACCAAGGAAAATTCTTGGCTAGCAAAGGCTACTGATGTTTTTAAAAAAGGTGTGAGATCTGGTATGGGTCATACCTCAATCACCAGTCAGGAGGTTTTAAAGAAATATAAGAATGCTTTGCATAAAAAAACAAAACTGTGGTGGACAAAGACTGCATTACAAAATTATAGTGAACAGCAAATTATACCACGTGGATTGAGGATTCAGGTTTATCCAACCTTTGATTTGGAAGAGGAGGATCTCACTCAGAGGTGGATACAAGCAGCTAATACATGCTCTTTGGAATTTATACGGATAATAAATGAAAAAAATATTATGACTCTAACTAAATTGGAGGAGGAGATTATTGAATTACAAAAAAAGCTTCAATCTGAGATGACAGCAGCCAATTTTCAGGACGTGATTAATAATCTAGAAAAAGAAGTGGAGAAGTGGGAAAAGACTATAAGTACTGATAAATTTAATAAATATGAGCGTGATAGCACTGACTTTGCCAGTGGAAAAATTTTCAGATGGCAATTGAAGAAAGGTGCTACTAAAAGAGGATTTTCCCGCAGTTCCTCAATTCAATCAGTTTCATCAGTCAGTGAAAATGGCAGTCAAGCCCCAGAATCGGATGTGAGACCTCGAACTAGACAATTTGGTAAAAAGAGAAATTATAATAGAAATTACCGTGAGGATCATTTAAAGGTAATAAACTTATCTCAACATGTGTTAACACCTACACAAATTTCCTTGTTACAAAAGGGGTTAACCTTCTCCCTCTCATCTTATTTAGATCCATTCACATTGACAAAGGATTTGCACTTGTTTTCAAGGAAAATAATATTACAAAAACTCCATTTTAAATCTGAACTCTTTGAGTCATTCCCTACTAGGGAAGAACAAGAGGCATTAGCTAATCTTCAGTCTTTGATGGATGAACAAGATGTGGAGGTGAGTCATTTTCCTAGCCATTTGGTTGGCAAATCAAAAAATTCCCTCCCATGTCAGTGGTGCCAGCTGTTGAGGTGTTCACTAAATTGGTATCAGAAGACATTAAAACTTTGTCTCTAAAACGGTCTGGTCTTTCCAATATCACCAAAATGGAAAGAGAGTCCTTAATGGAAATGGAACAATGGGATGACGTGGTGTTCAAGGCGGCCGACAAGGGTGGCAACATTGTGATTTGGCCAAATTGCATGTATACTGCACAAGCTGAAAAATTGCTGAATAATCAAGATAATTATAAGCAGCTAACATTCAATCCTATAGTCAAGTTCCAACAAGATCTGGTTGGGATCCTGTTGTCGGCCTTTGAACACGGGGTCATCCCCAAGAGAGTAGTGGATGTAATTAAGAATTTGAAACCCAAACTACCAACGTTTTATTTAATTCCAAAAATCCACAAGAATATTGAAGACCCCCCTGGGAGACCAATAGTTTCGGGCAATGAAGGATTGTGTGAAATCATTTGTGATGTCATTGATCACTTCTTGAAACCATTGGTACAGGAATTACCATCATACATTCAAGATACAACTGCAGCCTTAAATCATTTAAATCATGTCCAACTGAGTAATGAAATGATATTAGTTACAGCAGATGTGGAGGCCTTATATTCTTCTATAAGACATCAAGATGGTATAAGAGCTGTCCAATGGTTTCTGAGTTCAAGTAGTATCCCGAGACCTATGGCCGAACTACTAATCCAATTGTTAGAATTCATTCTAAAACATAATGTTTTTACATTTAATAAAAAAAATTTTCTTCAGCGGCAGGGCACTGCAATGGGGGCCTCATGTGCCCCCTCTTATGCGAATCTCTTTATGGGATATTGGGAACGGGAAATTTTTCAAAGTGATAAAATACCCAATATGGACCGAGTCCACAATTGGATGAGGTTCATTGATGATGTTCTCTTCATTTGGGAGGGCTCTGCCAGTGAATTGGAAAGCATCATGAATGCTTTGAATGATAACCCATACAATATTCACTTATCATACAATTATGGTAGGAATGTTGAGTTTTTGGATATTTCTGTTTCAGCTTCCATTGATGGTTCTTTGTCCACGACAGTTTTTCGTAAAAAAACGGCATCCAATTCTCTTCTTCATGCCAAATCATTTCACCCTAAAAGTCTTATTCAAGGAATCCCTATCGGGCAATTCTTACGGATAAAACGCATCTGTTCAGACAATAATGAATTTGAATTACAATCTAAAAAGCTTGCCCAGCGCTTTGAAGAGCGGGGATACAGTAACAGAAGTATCCGAAGAGGATATACCAGGGCTAAGAGAACATCTAGAGAATCCCTATTGACTAAATCCCAGAGAAGCAAACCAAGTACCAATCAGGTGAGATTCATTACTACATTTCACAATCAGTGGGATGAATTTAGAGATGTTATTAAGAAGCATTGGAAGGTGTTGCATACGGATCCTATCCTTAAGAAAATTCTTGATCCATATCCTTCTTTGGTAGCCAGGCGATCTAGGGGTATACGTGACAAATTGGTACATAGCCATTTTGAACCATCAAGGGGTAGCGACCTTGGCAGTCCTGGTTTCTTTCCATGTGGTCTCTGCAAGGCCTGTGCTAATTTAGTCAAAAGTGATACTTTTGAAAATCATGATGGCTCAAGGATTTTCGAAATTCGGAAGCGTATCACCTGTTCTTCGAAGGGAGTTATCTATCACGCTTCATGTCCTTGCAAAAAAGTTTACATTGGTCTCACGACTCGAGAATTAAAGATTCGTACACGTGAGCATTGCTTGGATATTGAAAAGGCAAGGACTGCTGAAGATGATACTTCTCTGAAAACACTTCCGAGGCACTTCAAAAAGTTTCACAACTGTAAGACACATTTATTAAAGATCAAAGGCATTGATATGCTCACATTGGGATTTAGGGGTGGAGATTTGGGAAGGGAGTTGGCTAAACTTGAATGTAAATGGATATTTAGACTAGGCACCCTGAATCCACAAGGACTTAATGAAAGCCCTGGATTTGGGGCATTTTTGTGATTACGATAATTATATTTGCTTTTGGGGTCTCCTGACATCTATGAGCATAGGGTGATTTTTTATTTTTTTAATTGTGTTATTAATTTGTTTGTTTGTTTGTTTTCCTCAGTCCGGTTTTTTGGTTACTGAAGCGGTAATTAATATGCGATTTGAGAAGTTTTCGGATGGTTCACTATATCGCTGAAGATGACAAGTCAACATAATAAATGGACACATTTATTGCACTTAAGCTATGTTTATTAGTTTATATTTATTTTTAATTTTTTTTTTTTTTTTTTTTTTTTTTTGTTCAAATCGTAAACAATGTCTATAATGTACTGTATTAGAATTTTTACATTTATATATTTCTCACTTTTATTCACTTATTTATTCATTTATTTTTTTATTATGTCTTTTCTTTTTTTTCACTTTTTAATGTGATGTAATGTTGCCTTCAAGCATATATATATTATTTATTTCACTTGTCTTTCCTTATATAATATTTTTTTATATGGTTGTTATCTTTCACGTAAATGTGGCCCTTTTAGGCATATTGACACTTAGCACCATCCATTTTTTAGGGTTATATTCACATTAGTGTTGTCCAAGTTGGCCTTAAAGAGTTAAGTCTCTATACTTACCCTCACTGACATTCTGCACAGGTGCGCATGCGCAAGATGGAGGCACGCTCTAACAATATGGGCGCGGACCACACCGCTGACGCACCCTCAGTCCGATCACATGATCACTGTGATGGATTATGGGGCGCCACCGGGACCGCGCTCCGTTGTTAATTTTGGCATGAGCGGTGCCCCATCTGTGCCTGCGCCATACAGATGTTTTTTGTCTAGCGATGGATTAAGTTTATTTTTATTAGGCTTCATTACAATTAGTATGTAGTGAACGGCGCATGCGCCGTAACAATAGGTTCAGTAATAGTTAAGATTCATGCCTTCCGGATTGGTTGGAGCCATATATTTAAACACGCACACCCTCTGCTCCAGACACGCCCCCCGAAGAAGCAGGGCGAAACGTGCGCGTCGGGGCAGAGGGACGGCATCTCCTTTCCATTTTTTATGCTGCTAGGATCCAGGTAAATGACCCGGAGGGTCCCATCAGATATTGTGTTATAATTTCAACAGCGTGTGTGTGTCTATTGAGCGGGGTGCTCCACATTGCCTTGTGATAGGGGCTATGACTGGAGGTCAGGCTGATATTGTATAGCGGCATTAGTGGTCTACACCGTTCTCCAGCACACATATGCGTCCCTCTTATTAGTTCTAGAAAGGTGGTATTGATTATTTGATTGAGAGCTCCTGGTGGGGATAGTATAATAATTTCTTTGGCTAATTTTAGGCCATGATTTTTACTTCATTATTGCCCCACAGGAGATGTCATCATGAAATTAACCTTTCGGATATTTAGAAACTATGTTAGAGGTTTTTTTGATTATATGAATATCATTACATAGATTGGGATACTTTGTTCTCATTTGCTCGCAGCTATATCTACTTGTAGGAGAATAATTTTTTCCGTCCCTTTTATCTTGCATTTTTTATAAAAATTGTTGTGATTTATTATGCTTAATAAAATTTGTACAATTTTCTAATTATTATGGGATCTTGCTCGTATGTATTTTGTCTTATCATGGACAATTAATCTGGTAAAAGTTTCCTTAGTACTTGTAGCAGAACATAACACATCTCACAGGAGATGTATTACAGGTTTTCATTTTTCTATGATACGTGGATTTATATTTTGCAGGTGGCACTGTTAATGGAGGAGACATTGGAATCGGGCTCTATCCAGCCACTAAGATTAGGGTGCTTGGAACCAGTAGTACCGTCCAGTCTGGCAGTATGAGTGTGTGTGCTGTCCAGCTGAAGTAATCTGCTCAATGCTTCAGCCATTTGTAAAGCACCACACCCTACTAAAGCTTGAAGCATATTGCCAGAAGCTGCCAGATACAGCCTTATTCTCCTCTGGTTCAGTCCTTTGTGCTCCGCTCCCGGCTTGTGTATTTGTTTCCTGTTGTGACCCCAGCACGTTTACTGACTGATCTTGTGTACTCTGATTTTGTATTTTCTCTGCCCTCCTGGTTCTGACCTGGCTACCTGAGTATTCTTACTGCCATCTCACACTACCAAACATAATGTAATACTGTGGCCCAAGCCTAGGGGACTCTGGAAAATGGAGTATTCAGCACCAAGCCTGTTGTGGTGGCCATCTTTTTTTTGGTTGCCAGATGACTATAAACAGCGTTCCCAATACATTGTGCCTGCAAACTATTCCAGCAAGATCTGCATTCAAATAGCTAAATGGCAATCCTTTCTTTCTTAACCCTGCCATGTGCCTAGACAGTAGTGTACAACCGTATATAGGGTATTGTCAGATTCAAGAGAAGGTGGAAAATAATTTGTAAGGTCCATCTATTTCCTATTATTCTTTGTGAAGAATTCCAAAGTTATCACCACAAAACATGACATGTCAGATTTGAAACATGGGTCCTGACTGGGAACACAAAACTGGCTGCGGGAAGAGGTTAAATCAAGTATTTTGGGTACTATCTATTGGAGTCAAAAACTGTGATATAGAAATTAAATGAAATAATCAAAAAACAGTATTCAATAGTAAAAATGTAAGTAACTAGTGGTGAAACCTCTCTGGGGTAATTAGAGTACGGGGCTTCGTGGCTATTGGCAATCTGAACTATCGCAAGCGCCAATATTTTCTGTCAGATGGGTTTCAAGAAGAAATATTAGACATTTAAAAATAACTTTTTATAATAGTGCAGAGCTGAGATGTCTTAAATTTAGATCTTGGACATTTGGAAGAGGAAATGGAGACCTTTATTTAAAGATACCAGGGAGTTACAGACTCGCGTAAGAGAGGAAGGCCGACCCCACCACAATCAATCTATCATACAGAATGAACCTGTAAAAACATATAGTCTCAACAATAAGGTATGTTAAAGGGGAGGGCTCCAACACTAAACTGGAGTTGCATTAATTTATGATGGACAATTGGAGCTACTTTAAGTCCTGGCCAGAAGAGTGAGAAAGTATTAGTGCCCCCACAAGGAGAGATTGTGCAGTAATCTGAATTCCTTAGGATCGAAAACATAATGGAATTTATGACATGGAGTGAATCCATGAAACCAGGGCTCGAGCCATGCCAACACATCTCCTGCAGGCGTGAAAAAATGTATATTACAGCCATCAGCCACGCACAGCTCAGAGATATATCATGGCACAGGTGTAATGGTTTTCATGTAGTTTGAAGTTAGTGGGTTTTAAAAGAAATTGAAAATTCAGTATAAAGGGAAACTCTGCTGTTATTGTACAGAAATTCACAATTGATTCTCACTGTACATTTAATGTTGTCGATCATAAAAGTGAAGTTTGTCCAGAAAGACTGGACCTGGTCTTGTAGGGACCATATGAGCACATTCAGCAGCATAGAAGGGAGAGAAGGTAGATTCATCCTGTTACACTCCTAGGTGGAGCAAGTGGTTCATGGACCCACAGTGCCACAGACCGGAGCTAGCCTGACTAAGCAATTACCTTGGTATTCGCTAGAGCCTCTAGTGGTGAGGTCAGACATGTGCGGCAGTAAGCTGCCAGGTACCACGCTAGGGAGACGTCTGGCCGTAGATGCTGACTCCAAAGGGCAGATATGCTACTCCTGCTTCTTGGATAGAGCTGGATGGCCACTTGGGACAAGTTCAGATAGAACATCCTCTTGTGGCAAGTTTAGACAGGACGGTCTCACAGGACAAGTTCACACAGGACAGCCTTGGGGACAAGTTCACAGTTGTAGCCTGGGTATTCTGCCCCCAGGGTGACAGACAGGTACCACAGATGAGAACATGGAGTAAGGACACTGCCGAATCGGTCACAGGAATACACAAACAACTATGGCAGACTCACTGGTACACAGGACACTATCAGACTAGGGAAGGGGAACTGGCAACATAGAGTTACCACCAACCTCCTAACAGGGAAGAATGCCTTTAATACAAGATGTTTCCCAGATATTGGCTGGGAAACACCTTGCAGGTGCAAACATACTTTACTAAATGCTTCCAAGCATCTGTTGAGAGCATTTAACATGTGTGCACAGACCCTTTAAGAACATGGGAGCACGTGCACCCATGCTCTAAGCACGCCGCCGAGACACAGTGCAGCGTAACACAAAGGAAGAAGTAGGCAGGGACTGGAGCACGCCGAGAATCGTGACATGAGCCGGGGTGGTGAGTAAGTGTCACGCTGTCTAATGATATGTATACAATGTCAGTAAACTATTAATACAGGAACAACACTCTATACAACAACTAGTATAGCAACATCAGCATGTAAGTATAGAATAGATTTACCTGACACGATATCTGCTGAACTCAGGGTTAATCTTGAGGACTTGATGAGCTGAAACAGGAAAGAGGTGGACCGGGATCTAACCTGACCCTAAACTGGGGTCCTAACTAATCCCTCACCTTGGAGGTACTGATAATGGTTCAGAGGTCCAAGTCTCCAACCTAACCCTGTCTCCTATCAGACCCTGAACCCTGTAATCAGTCCTAAGAAGGATCCTGACTACCACCAAAGGGATATGGGCTGATCTTAGCTAAATACACAGATTAGACATATAAGACAGACAGGATAACACTCGCTTGCATACACACTCAAACACCAAAGGAACATAAATGGTCTGGGAAATAAACTCTAACCAAGTTGAGCTTAGAACAACTAAGGAGCTCACAACTAAAGTCTATACAGATTCATTCCTATCTGTGGTCTGCATGAAGGTTTCACTGGCAACTCCCCAAGCAGACAACCAGGAATTTAAAGGAAACCAATCAAACAAATAATCAATTGCAGCCGGGAGAAACTGCACCCAGTCCCAGCACCGAGCACAGACAGAATTAACTCCCTAGCTGCCAAACACAAAGAAACAGCAGCTCAGCTGTGAGAAGTCAAAATGTGCAACCGTGACGATCTTCGTGGCAATGCACACATGACAGTACCCCCCCTTCTACGAGGGGCCTCCGGACCCTCAGGGCCAGGCCTGCCCGGGTGAGTTCTGTGGAAGGTCCGAACCAAACGATCTGCATTAACATCAGACGCAGGGACCCACGTCCTCTCCTCTGGACCATACCCCTTCCAATGCACCAAGTACTGAAGGGACCGGCGATTCAGACGTGAGTCAATGATCTTTGATACTTGAAATTCCAAGTTACCATTGACCAACACAGGAGGAGGAGGTAGAGGTGACGGTATGACTGGTGCCACATACCTTTTAAGTAATGACTTGTGGAACACATTATGAATTTTAAACGTAGGAGGGAGGTCCAGACGAAATGCCACAGGATTAATTATGGAACTGATCCTGTACGGCCCGATGAATCTGGGACCCAGTTTCCAGGAGGGCACTTTAAGTTTTATATTCCTGGTAGACAACCATACCAGATCGTTCACATTCAGATCTGGACCAGAAACTCTCCTCCTATCAGCCATACGTTTGTAACGGTTCCCCATCGCACTCAGATTATTCAATACACCTCTCCACACAGAAGCAAGTGACGACGAGAAACGCTCCTCCTCAGGAACCCCAGAAGGGCCCCCCCCATTGAAAGTACAAAACTGGGGATGAAAACCATATGCCCCAAAAAACGGGGACTTACCAGTGGACTCGCTCCGCCTGTTGTTAAGAGCGAACTCTGCCAAAGGCAAGAAAGAAGACCAGTCCTCTTGGTTCTCTGAGACAAAACACCGGAGATGTCTCTAAGCTCTGATTCAGACGCTCTGTCTGACCATTGGTCTGCGGATGAAAAGCCGAGGAAAATGACAATTGCATCCGCGACGTAAACAAAATGCCCTCCAAAATTTGGACACAAACTGAGACCCCCTATCTGACACCACATCAGAAGGCAACCCATGAAGTCTAACGATCTCCCTAATGAACACCTGCGCCAGAGTTTTAGCATTAGGGAGTGCAGGAAGAGCAACGAAATGTGCCATCTTACTGAACCTGTCAACAACCACCAGTATGACAGTATTCCCTGACGACGGAGGAAGGTCCGTAATGAAGTCCATAGATAAATGAGTCCATGGACGCTCCGGAAGTTTCAAGGGTAAAAGGGTCCCAGACGGACGGGTATGAGGGGTTTTAGAGCGAGCACACACCCCACATGACGCGACTAAAGTTATAACATCTTTATTAGCATTAGGCCACCAAAACTGGCGAGAAAGGAGATCTAAAGTAGCCTTACTCCCTGGATATCCTGCTAGAGCAGAATTATGATGTGCCTCAATAACCTTTTGTCTCAACAGATTTGGGACAAACAGTCTCCCTGGAGGTCCTGCAGGGGCGTCCCCATGAGCCTCTAACACCTCCTCCTCAAGCTCAGAAAATACAGCCGACACTACCACCCCCTCCTGAAGGATAGGACTCGGGTCATCCGTTTTCCCGGCCCCTGGGAAACTGCGAGACAAGGCATCAGCCTTTACATTCTTAGACCCCGGGCGATAAGTGACGACAAAATTAAACCTGGTAAAAAACAACGACCATCGAGCTTGTCTGGAATTCAGACGCTTAGCGGATTCCAAATACAACAGGTTCTTGTGATCAGTAATAACGGTAACCGGGTGGACTGCCCCCTCCAAAAAGTGACGCCATTCTTCAAAAGCTAACTTAATGGCCAAAAGTTCCCTATTGCCGATATCATAATTCCTTTCGGCGGACGACAATTTCTTAGAAAAGAAAGCGCACGGATGCCATTTACCAGGGGACGGACCCTGGGACAATATAGCACCCACCCCTACGTCAGACGCATCCACCTCCACAATGAACGGCTGAGATGCATCTGGTTGGATGAGAACGGGTGCCGAAGCAAAACATTTCTTCAAAGAGGAAAAGGCTTGGCAAGCTTTGTCCGACCATTTAGAAAAATCCGTCCCTTTTCTTGTCATGTCAGTGAGAGGTTTGACGACAGATGAGAAATTACAAATAAATTTCCGGTAGTAGTTAGCAAACCCCAAAAAACGCTGCAGAGCCTTAAGATTCCCTGGCTGATCCCATTCAAGCACTGCTCTCACCTTTTCAGGGTCCATACGGAAACCGGAGGCTGACACCAAAAAACCCAAAAACTGAAGTTCCTGTACGGCAAATACACACTTCTCCAGTTTGGCGTATAATTTATTGTCTCGCAAGATCTGCAACACCTGTCTCACATGCTCCTGATGAGACACAAGATCTGGCGAGTAAATTAAAATGTCGTCCAAATATACAACCACAAACAGCCCCACAAGGTGACGAAAAATGTCATTAACAAAATGTTGGAATACTGCTGGTGCAGTAGTCAGACCAAAAGGCATGACTAGGTTCTCATAATGTCCCTCCGGCGTGTTAAACGCCGTTTTCCACTCATCCCCCTCTTTTATCCTAATCAGATTATACGCCCCCCTGAGATCCAATCTAGAAAACCATTTGGCGCCAATAATTTGATTGAAGAGATCAGGAATAAGAGGGAGTGGATACGGATCTCGAACAGTAATCCGATTAAGTTCGCGGAAATCCAAGCAAGGGCGTAGGCCTCCATCTTTTTTCTTCACAAAGAAGAACCCCGTGGCTACTGGGGAAGATGAAGGTCTAATATGCCCTTTGGCCAGACTTTCAGAAATATAATCTTTCATAGCCTGCCTCTCAGGACCAGAAAGATTATACAACCTAGCTTTAGGCAACTTAGCATCAGGAAGGAGATTAATAGAGCAGTCATACATGCGATGAGGAGGCAACTCCTGACACCCCTCCTCAGAGAAAACATCCCCAAAATCCTCCAAAAAAGGAGGTAATGTACTAGGAACGACCGCACTGATGACTGTGTTCATGCAGTTGCTTTTGCAAAACTCACCCCATTGGCTTATTTCTCTGGACTGCCAATTAATCACAGGGTTATGTTTAACCAACCAAGGAAGTCCCAACACAATGGGAGTAGGTAGACCCTCCAACACATAACAAGATAATTGTTCCCTATGTATTGCCCCTACCCGAAGGTCAATGTTATGAACCTCATGAACAAAGCTACCTTGGCCGAGAGGCCTGGCGTCAATGGAGAATATAGGGATCGGTTTGACCAATACACTCAGATGCATACCTTGAGCCTGAGCAAACTGAGCGTCAACCAGATTAGCCCCGGAACCACTATCAAGAAGAACAGACAATCTCTCCACTCTCGTACCAACTACCACCTCCACTGGTACAAGGAACTGAGAAGAACTGGCGGATGAAATACATACTCCCAGGTTGTCGTCCACCACACAACCTGGGATTAACAGTTTTCCGGCGACTTTTGGCTCAACAAGGCACGGGATGGACATTCTCCAACAAAATGTCCCTCTTTCCCGCAGAAAAAACATCTTCTAGTCCTGCGGCGTACCGCCAATCCCCTCCTACGAAATGATGTCCCTCCCAACTGCATAGGCTCATCCGAACAGACAAGGGGAACCTCAACATAAGGGACTTTAGTGGTAGGTGGAGAAACAACAGGGAGTAGGGTTACCTCACCCCTCTCCCGAAGCCGTCTATCAGTACGGATAGCTAAGGCCATAGCAGCCTCCAGAGAAGGAGGAGACTCATACTGAGCCAAAACGTCTTTTAATTTATCAGAAAGCCCATGACAAAACTGGCTCCTAAGAGCTGGGTCATTCCACTGAGTATCTGTGGCCCATCTACGAAACTCAGAAGCAAATTCCTCTGCCGGACGATCTCCCTGCTGTATCTTACGTAATTTTGTCTCAGCAAGAGAGACCCGATCTGGGTCATCATATACCAATCCCAGGGCAGTAAAAAATTGATCTACAGACAGTAGAGCCGGGGATCCCGGAGGAAGGGAAAATGCCCAGGATTGAGGGTCCCCTTGCAGAAGTGAGATAACAATTCCCACTCTCTGCTCCTCACTCCCTGATGATCGAGGCCGAAGCCGAAAATACAATTTACATGCCTCCCGGAAGGTGAAAAATTTGTCTCGCCCACCAGTGAACCTGTCCGGGAGAGCAACCTTAGGTTCAACTCTGGTTTGCTCCAGGGGAGACAAAACTTTGGACTTAATGTCCGTCAGCTCCATGGATAATCCCTGCAACTGCAGAGCCAGCTGGGCTACTGGATCCATGGTAACTGGAGATAATTTTTATGGCCAGTGAAAATGTCACGCTGTCTAATGATATGTATACAATGTCAGTAAACTATTAATACAGGAACAACACTCTATACAACAACTAGTATAGCAACATCAGCATGTAAGTATAGAATAGATTTACCTGACACGATATCTGCTGAACTCAGGGTTAATCTTGAGGACTTGATGAGCTGAAACAGGAAAGAGGTGGACCGGGATCTAACCTGACCCTAAACTGGGGTCCTAACTAATCCCTCACCTTGGAGGTACTGATAATGGTTCAGAGGTCCAAGTCTCCAACCTAACCCTGTCTCCTATCAGACCCTGAACCCTGTAATCAGTCCTAAGAAGGATCCTGACTACCACCAAAGGGATATGGGCTGATCTTAGCTAAATACACAGATTAGACATATAAGACAGACAGGATAACACTCGCTTGCATACACACTCAAACACCAAAGGAACATAAATGGTCTGGGAAATAAACTCTAACCAAGTTGAGCTTAGAACAACTAAGGAGCTCACAACTAAAGTCTATACAGATTCATTCCTATCTGTGGTCTGCATGAAGGTTTCACTGGCAACTCCCCAAGCAGACAACCAGGAATTTAAAGGAAACCAATCAACAAATAATCAATTGCAGCCGGGAGAAACTGCACCCAGTCCCAGCACCAAGCACAGACAGAATTAACTCCCTAGCTGCCAAACACAAAGAAACAGCAGCTCAGCTGTGAGAAGTCAAAATGTGCAACCGTGACGATCTTCGTGGCAATGCACACATGACAGTAAGCTGGTGTCCCCGAATGGTGACAGAAGGGGACACTGTTGTGAACACGTTAGAGGCGACTTCGGAGCTGGGGCTCTCTCCGGTGGTTGCTGAGGGTAATGAACCAATTGCTGAATGGCTTTCAGTTGGGTCTGAATGGTCTGATATAAGTGACCTGAACTCCCATCAGCCTTGCCGGTAATCAATTGTTCTTCCAGGTCTTGGTTGGAGCTCAGCTTGCATTCCTGCTTTTATTCAGATAAGTGACTTGCTGTTTTTTTTTCCTCTGGTTGGATTTTCCTTGCTGGTTTGCTGCCTTGCAGTGGACTTCAGCCTGGTCCCCTTTTTGGGCCTGGCGCTGCATTTGTGCTCTGTTTGTGTTTGCACTTTTGCTCTGTTCCTGTGTCACTTTTTATTTGCTGTATTGCTGTGTGTTACACCAGAGATCTGATTTAGGTGGTAGAGATTGTGTGATCTCAGTTTTTTTGTTAATCAGAAGTGTTGGTATTTTTGTCAGGGTTTTTTGGGTTGCAGTCAGAATTCTTTTCCATCTAGACAGAATTGGGCCCCAGCGTTTGCTCATTCTATTTTCTGTCTGTGTTCGTGTTTTCTTCTTGTCTAGCCGCTATTACATGTTTGGGGGCTTCCTATTTCTTTGAGGGTTCTGCTACGGGGCAGTTAGCTTTCATCTTTCTGCCTTTAGGTGTAGCTATCTTTCCGGCTGTGACGAGGCATCTAGGATCACCGTAGGTACGCTGCACGGCTACTTCTAGTGTTGCGGTTTGTTTAGGGTTCTGCAACCCAGTAGTTTCCAGCCTTTCTGGTGTATTGCTACTTTGGCTATTTTTGCTATTTCTCCTCAGCTACCGAAACATAACAGTATTACCGGCCAAACTGAAAATTATATGGTACTCAACAGAAGGGAAAAATAGTAAAAAAGGAAAAAAAAAGTGAGTTGTCAGAATTTTTTTTTTCTGTTTGTTGCATTTTTTCCCTCTTTTTCTCTGGGTGCTGAGGAGGAATTTTTTTTTTGTCCTCAATGGAGTTTGCACAGTTGTCTGGCCGTGTGGAGTGGCTTGCCACTGAGGTTCAGAGTATTGCTACCTATCTTGCTAGGCTGCCGTTTGTGGAACCTAGGATCCCCATACCAGATTTATTTTTGGGGGATCGGTCTAAATTTCTGAATTTCAAAAATAACTGTAAGTTGTTTTTTGCCTTGAAGCCCAAGTCCTCAGGGAACGCAGCACAGCAGGTTCAAATTGTCATCTGTTGTGAATGGGTTTGAGATGAGTTCTGAGCAGAGGCTCCCTCTGGTGGTTACAAGCGGTACTAGTGAAGATTGTGAGGACTGGGAATCAGGTGTTACTGACTGGTCTAATATAAGGGAGTCATTTTCCCATCAGGGTTGCCGGTGATCAATTGTTCTGGTCTGAATCCTTCTTTCCAGTTTCCCTTGTAGCCTGCTGTGTCGTGTCTGCATCTCCTGCTACCAGATAAGAATTTTTCTTCTTTTGTGTTTTTGCTATATTTTTGCATTTTGTCCTGCACTTCTGTGGGGGCCTTCAGGGTCCCCTCCGGGGGCTTTTGCCCTCTCTGTTTAGTTCAGCCACTGAGTTTTGTACTTTTGCTTTTTCCAGTTTTTTCAGTGGCTGCTGTTTTGATTTTCTTACACCAGAGAACTAATTTAGGTGGTAGAGGTCGTGTGATCTCAGGTGATTTTGAAATTGGTAGAGTTGGTGTTTTTCAGGGTTTTCTGGGATTGCAGTAGGTACCCTTCCTATCCTTTTCTATTTAGTTAGTTTGGGCCCCAGCGTTTGCTCATACTATTTTCTTTCTGTGTCAGTGTTTCCTCTTGTCTAGCCGCCATTACATGTTTGGGGGCTTTCTATTATCTTTGGGGTTCTGCTCCGGGGCAGATAGCTTTCCTATTTCTGTCTTTGGGTGTAGTTGGTTTCTCAGGCTGTGACGAGGCATCTAGGACCAACGTGGGAACGCTCCACGGCTGCCTCTGGTTGTGGTGGTTAGTCAGGGTACTGCAATCTCATAGATTCCAACTGCTCTGGTGTATTTCCTTTTTTACCTGCACTCCTCAGCTACCGAAACATAACAGTCATCTCTCTGCTACGCGGCGACCCTCAGGATTGGGCTTTTTCCCTGACACCTGGGGATCCTGTTTTGAATGATGTTGATGTATTTTTTCAGGCTCTAGGGTTATTGTACGATGAACCTAATGTCACTGATCAAGCTGAAAAGACCTTGTTGGCATTAAATCAGGGTCGTGAAGACACTGAGCTGTACTGTCAGAAATTCCGAAAGTGGCAGTCCTGACTAAATGGAATGATGATGCTTTGGCAGCCTTTTTCGGAAGGGTCTGTCAGAAAATGTAAAGGAGTTTATGGTGGGATTCCCTGTTCCCTCTGGTCTCAATGATTCCATGTCTTTGGCTATTCAAATTGATAGACGTTTGCGTGAGCGCAGAGGTATGCGTGAGATAGTGTTGCCTTGTAAGCCAGCTCCTGAGCCCATGCAGTGTGATGGAGTGACTTCTGGGGCTCAGCGTCATGAGTTTTGAAAGCGCAATGGGTTATGTTTCTACTGTGGTGACGCTTCTCATGCTATTTCCGTCTGCCCTAAGTGGGGAAGACGTTTTGCGCTCCCAGCTGTCTTGGGTAGTGTTCAGAATAAATTTCTGTTGACTGTTACCCCGATTTGCTCCCTGTACACATTTTCGGCTCAGGCTTTTGTTGATTCAGGAGCAGCTATTAACCTGATGGATTTTGACTTTGCCAAACGTTGTGGGTTTCCTATGATACCCCTGCGGAAGTCTATTCCTTTGCTGATCATTGATTCTACCCATTTGGCGGAGAATAAACCCCAGTTTTCTACTCAGGTGATAATGAGGGTTGAACCAGATCATCAGGAGAGTTGCAAATTTCTGATGGTGCATAATCTGCATGACATTATTGTACTGGGTTTCCCTTGGTTACAGACTCATAATCCTGTTTTGGATTGGAAATCTGTGTCTGTGACCAGTTGGGGCTGCCAATGTGTTAATACTGACACTCCTGTTTTTTCTGCCTCTCCCCAGTCTCAGGATGTCCCTGACTTTTTGACTGATTTTTCTGATGTGTTTAGTGAGAGTAAGTCTGCATCCTTACCTCCTCACAGGAGCTATGATTGCGCTATTGAGTTAGTGCCTGGTGGTAAATTTCCTAAAGGTCGCCTACTTAGTTTATCTGTACCTGAACACGATGCTATGCGATCTTATATCAAGGAGTCTTTAGAGAAGGGTCATATCAGACCATCCTCTTCACCCTTGGGCGCCGTTTTTTTCTTTGTGGCCAAAAAGGATGGTTCATTGAGGCCGTGTATTGACTATCGCCTCCTCAATAAAATCACTGTTAAATATTAATATCCGTTACCCTTGATTTCTGACCTATTTTCCAGAGTGAAAAGTGCTAGTTGGCTTGCCAAGCTTGACCTCAGGGGGGCGTATAACCTTATTCGCTTTAAGCACGGGGATGAATGGAAGACGGCGTTTAATACCCCAGAGGGGCATTTTGAGTACCTAGTGATGCCTTTTGGGCTTACTAATGCCCCTTTCATCTTCCAATCCTTTATGAATGATATTTTCAGGGATTTTGTGGATAAATTTCTGATGGTTTATTTGGATGATATCTTGATTTTTTCCAACGACTGGGACTCTCATGTGAAACATGTTCGGACTGTGTTCCAGATTTTGAGAGAGAATGCACTGTATGTGAAGGGATCAAAGTGTCTTTTTGGCGTACAGAAGGTTTCATTTCTGGGATTCATTTTGTCTCCGTCTGTTATTGAAATGGACCCGGTCAAGGTTCAGGCCATCTGTGATTGGGTTCAACCTACTACATTGAAGGCTCTTCAGAGATTTTTGGGTTTTGCCAATTTTTATCGTAAATTTATTGGTAATTTCTCCGGTATTGTTAAACCATTGACTGATTTGACCAAAAAGGGTTCCGATGTGGTGAATTAGCCTCCTGAGGCAGTTTCTGCGTTTCAGGAACTTAAGCAGAGATTCATTTCTGCTTCTGTTCTACGGCAGCCTGATGTTTCTCTACCGTTTCAGGTGGAGGTTGATGCTTCTGAGATTGGGGCAGGTGCCGTTTTGTCCCAAAGGGATCCGGAGACCTCTAAGAGTAACCCTTGCGCCTTCTCTCGAAAATTTTCTCCAACTGAACGTAATTAGGACGTGGGTAATCGGGAGTTATTGGCCATGAAGTGGGCCTTTGAAGAGTGGAGACATTGAATGGAAGGAGCCAAACATCAGGTGGTGGTCCTCACGGACCATAAGAACCTGGTTTATCTCGAATCAGCCGAGCGACTTAATCCTAGACAGGCCAGGTGGGCCTTGTTTTTCACACGTTTTAATTTTGTGGTTTCTTTTCTTCCGGACACTAAGAATGTTAAGGCGGATGCCCTCTCGAGGAGTTTCTTTGCGGATTCTCTTGAGTTAACTGATCCTGCTGTTATTTTGAAAGAGGGTGTAGTTCTTTCCGCCATCTCGCCCAATTTGAGACTGGCTCTGGAGGGGTGTCAGGAGGATAAACCTGAACGCTGCCCTGTTGGGAAATTGCTTGTCCCAGACCAGTGGAAGAAGAGTGTGATGTCTGAGATTCATTGTTCCGCGTTGGCTGGTCATCCCGGTATTTTTGGTACCAGAGACTTGGTGAGTCGGTCCTTTTGGTGGCCTACTTTGTCTCGTGACGTCAGGGACTTTGTGCAGTCCTGCGGGACTTGCTCTCGTTCCAAGCCTTGCTCTCGCTCTAGTGGTTTGTTAATGCCATTACCTGTGCCCAAGAGGCCATGGACCCATATCTCTATGGATTTTATTTCCGACATCCCTGTCTCTCAGAGAATGACCATTATCTGGGTAATCTGTGATAGGTTTTCCAAGATGATACATCTTGTGCCATTACCTAAGTTGCCTTCCTCCTCCGAATTGGTGCCTTTGTTCTTTCAGCATGTGGTTCGGTTACATGGCATTCCGGAGAACATTGTGTCTTGACAGAGGAGTCCAGTTTGTTTCCAGATTTTGGAGAACATTTTGTTCTAAACTTGGTGTTCAGTTATCTTTCTCCTCTGCATTTCACCCTCAGACCAATGGACAAACCGAGAGAACAAACCAGACCTTGGAGACTTATTTGAGATGTTTTGTGTCTGCTGATCAAGATGACTGGGTCTCTTTTTTGCCTTTGGCGGAGTTTGCTCTTAATAATAGGGCTAGCTCTGCCACTATGATGTCTCCATTTTTCTGCAATTCTGGGTTTCACCCTCGATTTTCTTCAGGACAGGCGGAGGCTTCCGTCTGTCCGGGGGTTGACTATTGTGGAGTGAATGCAGCAGATTTGGGACTAGGTAGTGGAGAGGTTGTCTCTCAGGAGAAGACCCAGCGGTTTGCCAACCGGCATAGGACTGATGGTCCTCGTTTTAAAGTGGGGGACTTGGTTTGGTTGTCCTCAAGAAATATCCCTATGAATGTTGTGTCTCCAAAATTTAAGCCAAGGTTCATTGGACCTTATAAGATCATGGAAATTCTTAATCCGGTTTCCTTCCGTTTGCTTCTTCCAGGGACATTTAAGATCCGTAACATGTTCCACAAGTCCTTATTGAAGAGGTTTGTCGAGCCAGTGGTTCCTATGGCTGCGCCTCCCGACCCTGTTTTGGTTGAAGGCAATTTGGAGTATGTGGTTGAGAAAATATTGGATTCTCATTTTGCTAGACGGAAACTCCAGTATTTGGTTAAGTGGAGAGGTTATGGTCAAGAGGACAATTCTTGGGTGTTTGCTTTGGACATCCATGCTAGGAGACTGATCCATGCCTATCATCGAGCTCATCCTGATCGGCCTGGTTGCGCAGGTGAGGGTTCGGTGACCCCTCCTCAAGGGGGGGGTAATGTTGTGAACACGTTGGAGGCGACTTCGAAGCTGGGGGCTCCCTCCGGTGGTTGCTGAGGGTAATGAACCAATTGCTGAATGGCTTTCAGTGACCTGAACTCCCATCAGCCTTGGCGATAATCAATTGTTCTTCCTGGTCTTGGTTGGAGCTCAGCTTGCATTCCTGCTTTCATTCAGATAAGTGACTTGCTGTTTTTTTTTCCTCTGGTTGGATTTTCCTTGCTGGTTTGCTGCCTTGCAGCAGACTTCAGCCTGGTCCCCTTTTGGGGCCTGGCACTGCATTTGTGCTCTGTTTGTGTTTGCACTTTTGTTCTGTTCCTGTGTCACTTTTTATTTGCTGTATTGCTGTGTGTTACACCAGAGATCTGATTTAGGTGGTAGAGATCATGTGATCTCAGGATTTTTGTTAATCAGATGTGTTGGTATTTTTGTCAGGGTTTTTTGGGTTGCAGTCAGAATTCTTTTCTATCTAGACAGAATTGGGCCCCAGCGTTTGCTCATTCTATTTTCTGTCTGTGTTCGTGTTTTCTTCTTGTCTAGCCGCCATTACATGTTTGGGGGCTTCCCATTTCTTTGGGGGTTCTGCTACAGGGCAGTTAGCTTTCATCTTTCTGCCTTTAGGTGTAGCTATCTCTCCGGCTGTGATGAGGCGTCTAGGGTCACTGTTGTGAATACTCTGTAGGCGACTTCTGAGCTGGGGCTCCCTCCGGTGGTTGCTGAGGGTAATGAACTGATTGCTGAATGGCCTTCTGCTGGCTCTGAATGGTCTGATATAAGTGACCTGAAATCCCTTCAGCCTTGCCGGTAAGCAATTGTTCTTCCAGGTCTTGCTTGGAGCTCAGCTTGCATTACTCCTCTCATTCAGATACAGTTATATGAAAATGTTTGGGCACCCCTATTAATCTTAAGCTTAATGTTTGATAAAAATTGGTGTTTTTGCAACAGCTATTTCAGTTTGATATATCTAATAACTATTGGACACAGTAATGTTTCTGCCTTGAAATTAGGTTTATTGTACTAACAGAAAATGTGCAATCTGCATCCAAACAAAATTTGACAGGTGCATAATTATGAGCACCTCACCAGAAAAGTGACATTAATATTTAGTAGATCCTCCTTTTGCAAAAATAACAGCCTCTAGTCGCTTCCTGTAGCTTTTAATGAGTTCCTGGATGAAGGTATTTTTGACCATTCCGCTCTACAAAACAATTCCAGTTCAGTTAAGTTTGATGGTCGCCGAGCATAGATAGCCCTCTTCAAATGATCCCACAGATGTTCAATGATATTCAGGTCTGGGGACTGGGATGGCCATTCCAGAACATTGTAATTGTTCCTCTGCATGAATGCCTGAGTAGATTTGGAGCGGTGTTTTGGATCATTGTCTTGCTGAAAGATCCATCCACTGCGTAACTTCAACTTTGTCACTGATTCCTGAACATTATTGTCAAGAATCTGCTGATACTGAGTGGAATCCATGCGTCCCTCAACTTTAACAAGATTCCTGGTGCCGGCATTGGCCACACAGCCCCAAAGCATGATGGAACCTCCACCAAATTTTACTGTGGGTAGCAAGTGTTTTTCTTGGAATGCTGTGTTTTTTTGACGCCATCCATAACGCCTTTTTGTATGACCAAACAACTCAATCTTGGTTTCATCAGTCCACAGGACCTTCTTCCAAAAAGAAATTGGCTTCTCCAAATGTGCTTTTGCATACCTCAGCTGACTCTGTTTGTGACTTGCTTCCAGAAACGGCTTCTTTCGCATCACTCTCCCATACAGCTTCTCCTTGTGCAAAGTGCATTGTATAGTTGACCAATGCACAGTGACCCCATCTGCACTCTGCAGCAAGTTGATGCTGCAGCTCTCTGGAGGTGGTCTGAGGATTGTCCTTGACTGATCTCACCATTCTTCTTCTCTGCCTTTCTGATGTTTTTCTTGGCCTGCCACTTCTGGCCTTAACAAGAACTGTCCCTGTGTTCTTCCATTTCCTTACTATGTTCCTCACAGTGGAAACTAACAGGTTAAATCTCTGAGACAGCTTTTTGTATCCTTCCCCTGAACAACTATGTTGAATAATCTTTGTTTTCAGATCATTTGACAGTTGTTTTGAGGAGCCCATGATGCCACTCTTCAGAGGAGATTCAAACAGGAGAACAACTTGCAAGTGGCCACTTTAAGTAGCTTTTCTCATGATTGCATACACCTGGCTATGAAGTTCAAAGCTCAATGAGGTTACAAAACCAAAAAAAGTGCTTTAGTAAGTCAGTAAAAAGTAGGTAGGAGTATTTAAAACAAGAAAATGATAAGGGTGGCCATACTTATGCACCTGTCAAATTTTGTTTGAATGCAGATTGCACATGTTCTGCTAGTACAATAAACCTCATTTCAAGGCAGAAACATTACTGTGTCCAATAGTTATTAGATATATCAAACTGAAATAGCTGTTGCAAAAACACCAATTTTTTTTCAAACATTAAGCTTAAGATTAATAGGGGTGCCCAAACTTTTTCATATAACTGTAAGTGATTTGCTGTTTTTTCCTCAGGTTGTATTTTCCTTGCTTGTTTGCTGCTTAGCAGTAGACTTCAGCCTGGTCCCCTTTTGGGGCCTGGCGCTGCAATTGTGCTCTGTTTGTGTTTGCACTTTTGCTCTATTCCTATGTCACTTTTTATTTGCTGAATTGCTGTGTATTACACCAGAGATCTGATTTAGGTGGTAGAGATCGTGTGATCTCAGGTTTTTTGTTAATCTGAAGTGTTGGTATTTTTGTCAGGGTTTTTTTTGGGTTGCAGTCAGAATTCTTTCCTATACTTTTCTATCTAGACAGATTGGGCCCCAGCTTTTGCTCATTATATTTTCTGTCTGTGTTCGTATTTTCTTCTGGTCTAACCGCCATTACATGTTTGGGGGCTTCCTATTTCTTTGGGGATTCTGCTACGGGGCAGATAGCATTCATCTTTCTGCCTTTAGGTGTAGCTATCTCTCCGGCTGTGACGAGACGTCTAGGATCACCGTAGGTACGCTCCACGGCTACTTCTAGTGTTGCGGTTAGTTCAGGGTCCTGCAATCCAATAGTTTCCAGCCTCTCTGGTGTATTGCTTCTTTGGCTATTTTTTGCAATTTCTCCTCAGCTACCGAAACATAACAGATCACCGTAGGTACGCTCCACGGCTACTTCTAGTGTTGCGGTTAGTTTAGGGTTCTGCAACCCAGTAGTTTCCAGCCTCTCTGGTGTATTGCTACTTTGGCTATTTTTGCTATTTCTCCTCAGCTACCGAAACATAACAGGACACCATGTGGGGAACCAAGCACAGCGCTACATTAGCCAATGAAATATCAGGGTTTTAGGAAGCCAAAAGCATAATTATACTCAATTTTCTTTTATGGATCAATCATAATATTTTCTTCAAGTGATTTTCTAACTTGTCAGCACATTCTATGTACGCTGTCATTTGGCTTTGTAGTTTAAAGAACTGGGCAGGTAATGGTCAGAGTCTTCTAATCCCAGGAGGTAGGTGGATCCTCAAGGTAGTAAGTTCTATAGAAAAGAGCTTTCAATGCCCAAAGTCATTAGAACAGTTTTGGGAGGAGGAGAATGTTGTGGGCTGGAGGCAAAATGGTGATGACACAATTGTGACACGGCCAGACTACACCACCGATAAAGCAGCCACAGTCGGTGACTGAGAAGAATCTATGACTTCTCTGCATTTACTGGTTACTACTCACCTGGGTAGTCATATGTAGGAATCGCCTCTTTACACCACTCATCACCCGTCACATATGTCTCGGTAGTATTAATATGGGTCAGATCTTCACCCTGAAACAAATATTGTAAAAGTCACAGACAGATGGAGAAGTCCCATCTATGATCAGCTCTAATCCTACCATCTCCACCGTTCTCATCACACAAGTATAAAACATATAATACTGGTGGATAAAACAAGACTGAGCACAAGATCTTCACAGCCGTCTACACATCATAGGGGAGATCTCATGACACCTTCTCTCCATCTACCTGATGATCCTGCAGAACATTGGGATCTTCTTGTTTACAGTCCTGTGGAAGAAGAGGACGGGGACATCTCTCTGGTGTTGTCCTCTTGCTGGATAGATCTGGAGGAAACACATATAGGGACTGAATTCATTATTTACATACAGATAATTATAGGCCGTGTGTATTTAGTCCTGTCTATTACCTGATGATGTGAGGGGCTGTGGGACCTCCATTATGACGTCCTTGTACAGATCTTTGTGTCCTTCTAAATACTCCCACTCCTCCATGGAGAAATAGACGGCGACACCCTGACACCTTATAGGAACTGACACATACAATGATACCGTCATCCCCCAATCCCCTCATAGCGTTACTGTATAATGTCCCAGCATTCCCAGCAGTGTCACCTCTCCAGTCAGCAGCTCAATCATCTTGTAGGTGAGTTCTAGGATCTTCTGGTCATTGATGTCCTCATGTATCAGGGGGTGAGGTGGAGGCCCTGTGATTGGGCTCAGGAGTCTTCCCCATCCCTCAGACACAGTGTCCTGACAGCGTTCACTAGAGGTCTTCTTCACTACTGTGTAATCCTGGTTATGGAGAGACACATTAATAAATCTCTCTACAGACATTTCCAGAGTCCTCACCTCTCCAGTTCTGTCTATCTGTTATTCCCATAGATAAGAATGATGTAATGTGACGTCACCAGAATCTCTCACCTCTCCAGTAAGCCGGAAGAGGATCTCTAGGGTGAGGTGTAATATCCTCTTCGCCATCTTGTCTCTGTCCATATTCATCTTCGATGGATAAATCAGGAAAATTCTCCTATGTAGAAGATCTTCACTAAGAGGATCCGATATTGCTGAGACCTGAATGAGAAGAAGATGAGCCGATGTAACATCATAAAATCCTGTGTAATAATACAATTACTGGAGATAATAAGGGAAACATATGAGGAGATTTATTATTTTACAGTATTTAGTTTTCTTCTTTACATCTACTAATAAAACCTATATATTTAGGCCACAGACAACAAGCAGTTTCTTCCTCGGAGTCGGCAGCTGAATACGTTCCTCATAGACTCATCTTCCATAACGCTAATTCTCCTCTCATTTCCCGACCCTGGAATCGGCATTAGTAATACTGCAGGAGATATTCATTACACGTGACAGGAGAAATAACTACTTCATGATGAGGACGACATCTTCATCTTCTACTACGGCTCTAGAAACATATTTGTCCAGAGTCGGTCCCTGACTCCATCCCCACCGGCGTCTATATGAATGTTTCCCGTCTTCCCCGCACTGTAATCTTCTATCACGTTACATCTCAGCTCTGATTCACACACAGAAGTTTGACGCTTTTAGAAAAGCTTTTTTATTTGCACAAACACCGAAAGAAATTATCTGATCCCAAAGTCTCCATGGACAGTGATTTATGGGGTTTATTTCTGGCCTTAGGATTTCCTATATTACAAGGAAAACATCAGAAAAAAACAGATGTTAACCTTTTCACGATATGCGCCGTAAATGTACGTCGCATGTCTGTTCTCCCCGTCTGATTTGGGCTCCAGCGCTAAACCCACATCTTTTCCCCCATATGTCAGCTGATTTTAACAGCTGACTTGTGCCCTTAACAGTCGCGGTTGGAATCGCGATCTACCCGCAGCTGTTAACCTGTTAAATGCCGCCGTCAATCTCTGACATCAGCATTTAACACGATCACGCTGGAAGCGCATCACTAACATGACCGAAGGTCGCTGATGGGCTGGCGTGACAACGCGAGGTCAGCAGGAGACCCCTGTGTTTGTCATTGCCTGATATCTATAAGCGCCAGCCATCAGCGCTCACAGCAAGTGTAGCGCAAACAATCGGATGATCGTAGCTTCTAGTCTTCCATGGAGACTATTTAAGCAAGTGTAAAGTAAAATAAAAAATGTTTTTAAAAATATATAAAAAAAAATAAAAGTTTAAATTACCCCCCATTTAAATAAAAAACAAACATACATTTGGTATAGCTTCGTCCGTTATTGCCTAATCTATCAATATATAAAAAGAATTCATCTGATCTGTAAACGGTGTAATGACAAAAAAAGTCAAAATGCCAGAATTACATTTGTTTGGTCGCCACAACATTGCATTAATATGCAATAACAGACAATCAAAACATTGTATCTACACAAAAACTGTATCAATAAAAAAGTCAGCTCGGCGTGCAAAAAAAGCCCTCACCCAGCCTCAGATCCCAAAAAATGGAGACGCTACGGGTCTTGAAAAATAACAAAATTTTTTTTTTAACCCCTTTACCTCAAGGGTGGTTTGCACGTTAATGACCGGGACAATTTTTACAATTTATAACCTCATAAAGAGTTATAACCTCTTTATGAGGTTATAACTCTGGAACGCTTCAACAGATCTTCTTGATTCTGAGACTGTTTTCTCGTGACATATTGTACTTCACGTTAGTGGTAAAATTTCTTCGATATAACTTGCGAATATTTTTTAAAAAAAAAAACGCAAATATGGCAAAAATTTTGAAAATTTTGCAATTTTCAAACTTTGAATTTTTATTCCCTTAAAACAGAGAACTATGTCACACAAAACAGTTACTAAATAATATTTACCACATGTCTACTTTACATCAGCACAATTTTGGAACCAAAATTTTTTTTGTTAGGAAATTATAAGGGTTAAAAGTTGACCAGCGATTTCTCATTTTTACAACAAAATTTACAAAACCATTTTTTTAGGGACCACCTCACATTTGAAGTCACTTTGAGGGGTCTATATGGCAGAACATACTCAAAAGTGACACCATTCTAAAAACTGTACCCCTCATGGTACTCAAAACCACATTCAAGAAGTTTATTAACCCTTTAGGTGCTTCACAGGAGCTAAAGCAACATGGAAGGAAAACATGAACATTTAACTTTTTAGTCACAAAAATGATCTTTTACAAACTTTTTTTTATTTTCACAAGGGTAAAAGGAGAAAATGGACAGAAAAAGTTGTGCAATTTCTCCTGAGTACGCCATGCCCCATATGTGGGGGGAAACCACTGTTTGGGCACACGGCAGAGCTCAGAATGGAAGGAGCGCCATTTGACTTTTTCTAACCAAAATTGGCTGGAATTGAGATTGGACGCCATGTTGCATTTGGAGAGCCCCTGATGTGCCTAAACAGTGGAACCCCCCCACAACTGACCCCATTTTGGAAACTAAACCCCCTAAGGAACTTATCTAGATCTGTGGTGAGCAATTTGAGCCCCAAAGTGCTTCACACAAGTTTATAACGTAGAGCTGTAAAATTAAAAAATCATATTTTTTCCACAAAAATGATCTTTTCACCCCAATTTTTATTTTCCCAAGGGTAACAAGACACAAAAGTTATTGTGCAATTTGTCCTGAGTACGCTGATACCCCATATGTGGGGGTAAACCACTGTTTGGGTGCATGGCAGAGCTTGGAATGGAAGGAGCGCCGTTTGACTTTTTCAATGCAGAATTGGCTGGACGCCATGTCATGTTTGGAGAGCCCCTGATGTGCCTAAACAGTGGAAACCCCACACAAATGACACCATTTTGGAAACTAGAACCCTCAAGGAACTTATCTAGATGTGGGGTGAGAACTTTGAACCCCCAGGTGTTTTACTAAAGTTTATAACGCCCGAGCATGAAAATAAAAAAATCATATTTTTTCCACAAACATGATCTTTTAGTCAACCAACTTTTTATTTTCCCAAGGGTAACAGAAGTAATTGGACCCCAAAAGTTGTTGTCCAATTTGTCCTGAGTACGCCGATACCCTATATGTGGGAGAAAACTACTGTATGGGCACACGTCAGGGCTCGGAAGGGAAGTAGTGACGTTTTGGATTGCAGACTTTGATGGAATGGTTTGTGGGCGTCATGTCGCATTTGGAGAGCCCCTGATGTGCCTAAACAGTGGAAACCCCCATACAAGTGACCCCATTTTGGAAAATAGACCCCACAAGGAACTTTTCTAGATGTGTGGTGAGCGCTATGAAGCCCCAAGTGCTTCACAGAAGTTTATAACATACAGCCGTAAAAACAAAAAAAATCATTTTTTTTTACAAAAATGATATTTTCGCCAATTTTTTTATTTTCCCAAGGGTAACAGAAGAAATTGGACCCCAAGAGCTATTGTGCAATTTGTCTTGAGTACGCTGATACCCCATATGTGGGGGTAAACTACTGCTTGGGCGCATGGCAGAGCTCAGAAGGGAAGGAACACGGTTTGACTTTTTCAACGCAGAATTGGCTGGAATTGATTTCAGACGCCATGTCACATTTGGAGAGCCCCTGATGTGCCTAACCCCTGAATTGTAACTCCAACCCTAACCCCAACACACCCCTAACCCTAGTCCCAACCCTAACTATAATCCTAACCACAAACCTAACTCTAACACACCCCTAATCCCAACCCGAACTCTAATCCTAACCTTAATCCCAACTTTAGCAGCAACACTAACCCTAATGGGAAAATGGAAATAAATACATTTTTTTAATTTTATTATTTTTCCCTAACTAAGGGGGTATTAAAGGGGGGTTTGATTTACTATTTATAGTGGGTTTTTATGTTTGGCAGCTGTCACGCTAAAAGACGCTTTTTATTGCAAAAAATAGTTTATACATCACCACATTTTGAGAGCTATAATTTTTGCATGTTTTAACACACAGAGTCATGTGATGTCTTATTTTTTGCGGTACGAGTTGAAGTTTTTATTGGTACCATTTTTGGGCATGTGACATATTTTGATCGCTTTTTATTTCGATTTTTGGGAGGTTAGAATGAACAAAATCAGCAATTCATGAATTTCTTTTGGGGGGGCGTTTATACTGTTCCGTGTGTGGTAAAATTGATAAAGCAGTTTTATTCTTCGGGTTAGTACGATTACGGCGATACCTCATTTATATCATTTTTTTATGTTTGGCGCTTTTAATCGCTTTATTCTGCGAGCTATAAATTTTTTATTTTTTTGCTGATGACGCTGTATGGTGGCTTGTTTTTTGCAGGACAAGAAGACGTTTTCAGCGGTACCATGTTTATTTATATCCGTCTTTTTGATTGCGTGTTATTCCACTTTTTGTTCGGCGGTATGATGATATATCATTGTTTTTTTGCTTTTTTTTTTTTTAAGGGGTTCACTAAAGGGGTTAACTAGTGGGACAGTTCTATAGGGCGGGTCGTTACGGACCCCGCGATACAAAATATGTGTACTTTTACTGCTTTTTTTTTATTTACAAGAAGAAATTAATTTATTGGGGAATATTTTTTTTCCCTTTATTTTGGAATTTTTTTTTACACGTTATTTTCATTTTTTTAACTTTTTTATTTTGTCCCAGGGTGGGACATCACTGTATAAAGTCAGATCGTTGGTCTGACAGTGTGCACAGCACTCTGTCAGACCAGCGATGTGACAGGCACTGCTGCAGGCTTTCTCAGCACCTGCTCTCAGCAGGCACTGAGGAAGCCGCCTCCTTGCAGGACCCGGAAGGACCCCCGAGGCCATCTTGGATCCGGGGTACTGCAGGGAGGAGGGTCCCTCGGAACAGCGCGATACATCGCGGTGTTCTGAGGGTCTCAGGGGAGACCTGTGCTTCCCTGTGCCCCCGGTACACCGCGATCATGTTTGATCGCGGTGTGCCAGGGGTTAATGTGTGTCGGGAGTGGTCCGAGACCGCACCTGGCACTTAGTGCCTGGTGTCAGCTGTGATAATCAGCTGACACCCGGCCACGATCGGCCGTGCTCCCCCCGGATCGCGTCCAATCGCTGAGACGTACTATCCCGTCCATGGTCATACGAGCCCAGGTCACATGGACGGGATAGTACGTTCGATGGCAGAAAGGGGTTAAACAAATGTTGGATTTTTTTTCATCACTTAAATAAAAAAGAACCTATTCATGTCTGTTATCTAAAAACTTGTAATTACCTGGAGAATCATAATGGCAAGTCAGTTCATGCATTTGGTGAACATGGTAAAACAAACAAAAACACATGTGGAGTTGCACTTTTTTTGGAATTTCACCGCACTTGGATTTTTTTCCAGTTTTCCAGTATATAATAAGGTAAAAACAATGGTGTTGTTCAAAAGTACAACTTGTCCCACTAAAAACAAGCCCTCACATGGCCATATTGATGGAAAAATAAAAAGTTATGGCTCTGGTAATAAGGGGAGCACAAAACAGAAACGCAAAAACGGAAAATGTTCCAGGGCGAAGGAGCTAAAATGTTTCAAAAGAAAATTGGCACAAACAATCCTTGTAAAAAGGAAAAAAACATGCAAAAAGCATGAGACAGATTTTGTTATTTTTTAACATTAACGTTTGTTGAAAAAAAAAAAAATCTCTTTGGACCCCTGAACATAGATGGACACCAAAAACCCTGGCAGTTTACCACTTGCTGCTGTGAAAAGCAAACATGGAATCTAAGAAGGTGTGACAGAGTCCGACTGAATGCCCTCCTCCTCCCCCAAGTACTCGATAGTATAGGGCGGCCTAGTTACTACGATACTTACATGCCCAAGAATGGTGTCTGGGCTGCAATGTATGAAGGTCTATTAGGCCGGGCCAGAGGCAGCGTCCAATAAGACAACCCTTCTTGATTAATATGTTTGGACCTGATTATAAAAATAAACCCTATACTCACCTCCCATGACGTTCCCGCAGTGTCTGCACTCGCTCTCCCGGGGCTCTCGTATGGTGTTGTTACATGTGATGGCTGGCGCCAATCAGCACTGGGGTCACTGTCTCCGCCTTTGGATAAATCGAACATAAAGAAGTCCAGTTCTTTATCGATTTGTCTGAAAATGGGGACAGCGACGCCAGCGCTGATTGGGGACGCAACAACATCATAGGAACCCCAGGAGAACTATGCAAACAATGTGGGAACGGTGCCGGCACGGGAGGCGAGTATAGGCTTTATTATTTTATTGGGGCTCAGCTAGAGGTATGAGGAGAAGTTGGCCAAATAGTGCCCATTTTGATGGACATTTTTGTGGCAGTTTTTCATTTTGTAGCAGTTTTTATGTGTATTCACATCAGGGCACCTCACTGCATTGTATCTTATTATTGTAATTTGTTATTTTAGTCTGCCGATTAAGAAACTGGACAAATAAGAAACCAACTTCAGCATCATAACCAGCAGCATAGATACTGAGGGGGAAAGCAGAGGGGGCAGTCGCATCCGGCCTTATGCTCTGAGAGGCGCACACGAAGCTACGCAATGGTTAACTGTATCGGCGTGTATAGGAGTGCAGTATACTATATGGAGGACAATGGGAAGTACATTATGCTGTATGGAGGACTAGGGCAGTGTATTATACTATATAGAGGACTGAGGAGTGTATTATACCATATGGAGGACTAGGGCAGTGTATTATACTATATGGAGGACAATGGGCTGTCCAGTATACTATATGGATTGGGGAGTGTATTATATTATATAGAAGCCTATAAGGCTACATTATATTATATGGAGGTCTATGAGGAGTGTATTAAACTACATGGAGGACTATGGGCTGTATAGTATACTATATGGAGGATTATAGGAAGTGTATTATACTATATGGAGGACTACAAGGAGTGTATTACATTATATGGAGGACTATGGGGAGTGCATTATACTGTATGGAGGCCTATGGGGAGTGTATTTTACTATATGGACGACTATAGGCTGTGTAGTATAATATATGGAGGATTATAGGGAGTGTATTAAACTATATGGAGGACTACAAGGAGTGTATTACATTATATGGAGGACTATGGGGAGTGCATTATACTGTATGGAGGCCTATAGGGAGTGTATTATACTACAGTATACAAAGGCTTATGAGGTGTGCAGTATACTATATGGAGGACTATGGGGTGCATTATACAATATGGGGACTATTTAGGGGGTCATCATACAGTGAGGGGTCTATCATACAGTGAGAGGGCCATCAAACAGTTTGAGGGCTACTAAGGGGTCAATATACTGTGAGCGGGTACTATACAGTGAGGGGGCATTAAACTGTGAATAAGAGAACATCATACTGTGTATAGGGGAGCTGTACAAGGGGGAGACTCAGGACATTATTAAATGTTAAGTGGACACTTACTGTTATAGGGCCACTCTGGTTATTGAGAGTTTCAAAGGAGCACACAGAGCATTATTACTTTCTAGGGGAGTAGAGGGCATTACTACGTATGTTCTAGAGGTTTGTTTTACCATCTATGGGGCACACAGTACCACACAGCAAGTGCAGTAATAGGGACATATATGGCAGCAGCGGTTCAGTATTGGGGTATCAGCAGGATGAGGAGGTTGTGCAGGTTGGGAATAGATGGGGACGGGGCAGGAAATGTGAGTAGTGAAATGAGTCTGCTGCTGTAATCTCTGCAGACGAGTCCTGGCTGGAGAAGTTGTCATGTCGGTCTGGGCCAGATGGAAAAGGAGTCAGCTGCAAGTCACCATCTATAACTGTGCTGTAATCTCCTATATGTTCTGCAGGACTGGTATCTACCACTATATGTCACCAGATGGCGGTAATATCAGTGCTGGTGTTTGTATAGAGATTATATTCAGTAACAGCGCAGTCATCTGCTGAGGTTTTCCTACATCCACTATTAGGCCGGAGTCACATTACTGTATAACACGGCCGAGGGCTATGGGGTAAAACCTCACATGGCACTCGACCTCGTGTTACTCTATGGGGCAGCGAAGATCTGGGATTGGCAGCGAGACTCGGCTCACTCATCCCCATACAAGTCTACGGTGTCACCCGAGTGCAGAGCGACATACGCCAGCAGCAGAGGAGATGGAGACATTACTCCGCAGCTGTGCTCTGATCCTGTCATGTGAGAGAATAAGAGTACTGACACCAAGAGCAACGCAGAGCAGGAGCCGAGGTCATCAGCATCCCACATCCGATGCCACATACTGATGTGACTCCGGCCTGAGGGGGGCGCCATAGTGTAATCAGGGTTACCTGGTGATGGGGCCACTCAGAAGGTTGGTTCTCCCAGTAAGGCTGGAGTCACACACAACGTATAAAAAAAAATTTGAACCGTATTGTACGGACGAGAATCACACAAAAGTTCCCTGAACAGTGATCTGTATGTCATCCGTGCGCAATGCGACGATGCGATTTCCTCGCATCAAAATATCCGTGTGTCATCCATATGGCATCTGCATGGCATCCCTACGGCGAGATTTTCTCGCCGGCTTGCAAAACCGACATATAATGGATCCAAATGATAGTTTTTAAATCACAAAAGAAAGAATACATATACACACATAGAATATATATATATATATATATATGTCATTGTGACATACATACAGTACAGACCAAAAGTTTGGACACACCTTCTCATTTTAAGATTTTTCTGTATTTTCATGACTATGAAAATTGTACATTCACACTGAAGGCATCAAAACTATGAAGTAACACATGTGGAATTATACAATACACTTTACAAAAAAGTGTGAAACAACTGAAAATATGTCTTATATTCTAGGTTCTTCAAAGTAGCCACCTTTTGCTTTGATGACTGCTTTGCACACTATTGGCATTCTCTTGATGAGCTTCAAGAAGTAGTCACCGGAAATGGTCTTCCAACAATCTTGAAGGAGTTCCCAGAGATGCTTAGCACTTGTTGGCCCTTTTGCCTTCACTCTGCGGTCCAGCACACCCCAAACCATCTCAATTGGGTTCAGGTCTGGTGACTGTGGAGCCCAGGTCATCTGGCGTAGCACCCCATCACTCTCCCTCTTGGTCAAATAGCCCTTACACAGTCTGGAGGTGTGTTTGGGGTCATTGTCCTGTTGAAAAATAAATGATGGTCCAACTAAACGCAAACCTGATGGAATAGCATGCTGCTGCAAGATGCTGTGGTAGCCATGCTGGTTCAGTATGCCTTCAACTTTAAATAAATCCCGAACAGTGTCACCAGCAAAGCACCCCCACATCATCACACCACCTCCTCCATGCTTCACGGTGGGAGCCAGGCATGTAGAGTCTATCCATTCACCTTTTCTGCGTGAAAAGCAGTAATCAAAGCAAAAGGTGGCTACTTTGAAGAACCTAGAATATAAGACATATTTTCAGTTGTTTCACACTTTTTGTAAAGTGTAATGTATAATTCCACATGTGTTAATTCATAGTTTTGATGCCTTCAATTTACAATTTTCATAGTCATGAAAATACAGAAAATTCTTTAAATGAGGTGTGTCCAAACTTTTGGTCTGTACTGTATATATATATATATATATATATATATATATATATATATTGTGAGACAGTGAAGGAATATGTGTTGAGTGAGGTGTACATTTCACC
>JARQOD010005978.1:0-45236 GCA_033576555.1 Oophaga sylvatica | reverse complement strand
GTGGCCCTTTCATTCCAGAGCCTCCCTTCTCCACTGAGGACTTCACACCAGAACCTTGAGATCACCTCCAAAGCCCCCAGGAAACGTTGCAACTGTCCGGACCAGTGTCTCACTTCCTCCGAACCAGGCAGTGTCTTCACGCATCGCTTCCAACGTCTTCTCGGAACCGCTGCCTTCATCTCCAGAGAGCAACTGACTGGTAAGTGCCATCGTTTATTAAACCCCTTGTTTTCTGTTTAGACTTTGCCAACCGTTCCCCAGTTACTACCTCCCTGCGTGGAGTATCCATGTAATAACCCCCCCGTTAACTTTTAATCTGCCTCCTGCGTGTCACTGCATCCGCGTACCTGCCTCTCCCTAACAGTTGCATCATGCTATGGGGGTGTTCTTCAGCTGCGGGTCAGAACTACTGGTTGAAATTGAAGGAAACATGAATGCGGCCAAGTACAGAGATATCTTGGATGAAAACCTCTTCCAGAGTGCTCTGGACCACAGACTTGGACTAAGTTCACACCTTCCAACAAGACAATGACCTTAAGCACACAGATAAAATAACAAAGGAGTGGTTTCAGAACAACTCTTTGACCATTCTTGTCTGGCCCAGCCAGAGCCCTGACCTAAACCCAATTGACCATTTCTGGAGAGACCTGAATGGCTGTCCACCAATGTTCACCATCCAACCTGACGGAACTGGAGAGGATCTGCAAGGAATAATGGCAGAGTATCCCCATATCCAGGTGAAAAACTTGTTGCATCATTCCCAAGAAGACTCATGGCTGTGCTAGTTCAAAAGGGTGTTTCTACTCAATACTGAGCAAAGGATCTGAATATTTATGACCATGTGATATTTCATTTTTCTTTTTAAATAAATTTGCAAAAATTTCTACATTTCTGTTTTTTTCAGTAAAGATGGGGTGCAGAGTGTAACATTAATGAGAAAAAAAATGAACTTTTTTTGCATTTACCAAATGGCTGCAATGAAACAAAGAGTGAAAAATTTAAAGGGGTCTAAATATTTTCCGAACCCACTGTATGTCCATAACTAGAGTTGAGCGATACTTTCGTATCCAAAAGTATCGGAATCGGAATGGTATCGCCGATACCCAAAAAATATCGGCGATACCCGATACCGATACCGGAAATCCAATGTAAGTCTATGGGAACAAAATATCGGAATTAAAAAAAACCATTCTTGCCTTGTTGGTTAATTGTACATGAAGGAAAACAACAAAGAGTAATGTAGAATGTATTGGGGAAGGTTGAGGAGACATTAAAGGATAGATGTTTAACCCAATCAAATGGAATAGCAAAATATTTTTTTTTTAAAGATGTTCGGATTGACGAAGAAATTGACAATGTTGTTAACGTTTTTTCTATTTGGCAAATATGTATATTTCACAACTTCCATGCTCTTCACCTTTTTAACTTTTGACACACTTTCTCCTTCATAATCTTCAGCAGCATCATCTTTTTCATCAAATTATTCTTCATCTTCACCTTCTTTATCTCTTAAACTTCTTGCTATTCATCTTTTTTGTTAACATTACTCATATCTTCTTATTAAACTATTATTCTTATCATATTGTACTTCATCTTCTTCATATATTCTTAATTTTGACAGAGAATCCTGTACTTGTAATCTGTCAAAGTAAAGAATTTTTCATCCTTCCGTTCTTGCTGTCACAAAAGATTTAAATTTCAACAGTATTGTCCGTGTTCAGTTTAGCCTGCAGCAGCAGGCATTTTCCAGGGGCACCACGAGGAGGAACGGACTCACCCCCATACACTGCTTAGTCTTCTTCTGCTTATAATTTAGAGCATATATTTGCTCTTCATTTTGGTCTTATACTTCATGTTCTTCTGCTTTTTGATCTTCTGCTTATTGTTCTTAAGTCTCTTGTTTTGTAATCTTGTAGTTTGTCGTAACCTTCTTAGTCCTGTTTGGTAATCTTTTATTTCTTCTTTGTGATGGTGTTTAGGCTGGTTGGCTTGATGCTCGTCGTCCTTGTGGTCGTCATCTTCTTCGGGGTGGTCATCAGGGTCGTCGTCTTCATTGTTGGAGATCCAGAGTGATTACCAAAAAAGCATTGAAAAAAACTTCAATTTGTAAATGTAGCAGAAGGTACAAGAGCCAATTCAAGTAACGAGGACCAGCTGACTGTGCTGGAACCCGGAGGGGCAGCAAAAGGAAAAGAGCCAATGGCACAACCGAGGACCAGCTGACGTTACTGGGACACGGTTACTAAGCAGGAGTTACCTGTGCTCCAAAGCACTACCAAGGACCAGCAGACGTTGCTGGAACTCGGATACCGAGATGGAGGCACCTAGGCCCAAAGGCACTGCGGAGAACCAGCTGACGGTACTGGAACCCGGATGGGTAGCAGAAGGTACAAGAGCCAATGCAAGTAACGAGGACCAGCTGACTGTGCTGGAACCCGGAGGGGCAGCAGAAGGAAAAGAGCCAATGGCACAACCGAGGACCAGCTGACGTTACTGGGACACGGTTACTAAGCAGGAGGTACCTGTGCTCCAAAGCACTACCAAGGACCAGCAGACGTTGCTGGAACTCGGATACCGAGATGGAGGCACCTAGGCCAAAGGCACTGCGGGAGAACCAGCTGAACGGTACTGGAACCCGGACGGGTAGCAGAAGGTACAAGAGCCAATGCAAGTAACGAGGACCAGCTGACTGTGCTGGAACCTGGAGGGGCAGCAGAAGGAAAAGAGCCAATGGCACAACCGAGGACCAGCTGACGTTACTGGGACACGGTTACTAAGCAGGAGGTACCTGTGCATCCAAAGCACTACCAAGGACCAGCAGACGTTGCTGGAACTCGGATACCGAGATGGAGGCACCTTGGCCCAAAGGCACTGCGGAGAACCAGCTGACGGTACTGGAACCCGGACGGGTAGCAGAAGGTACCCATGGAAATTTAAGTTGACAGGCCGCGAGCCGGCCGCAGTTACCGAATCCCACAGTACTACAGTGGGTGATTGTCCTATTGTCACAAAGGAAACAGCCTTTATTTGCATATCCGCAGCAGCACACATAGGAAGCACCTAAAATCCAAGCACCATAGAGTCGGCTAACCCGACCGCAAAACGACAGGACAACTTATTGGAGGCTAAGTGACGTTTACACTGACAGGAAACAGATGGCGTGCTGTAACCAGTCTGGGCAGGAGTGATACCCGTGTCAATGACACTTCCGAGCAACAACTGGCGGTGTTGAAGCCCAGGGTGAGAAGACAACAGGGTGGAGGCAGCAGGACTTTTTGCCGTTCACACAGCAGGGAACAGCTGACATTACTGAACCCCAGTAGTAACACAGGAGCAAGTGTTGACTGTGCTAACAGCACTTCCGAGCAACAACTGGCGGTGTTGGAGCCCAGGGATGAGAAGAGAACATGGTGGAGGCAGCAGGACTTTTTGCCATTCACACAGCAGGGGAACAGCTGACATTACTGAACCCCAGTAACACAGGAGCAAGTGTTACTGTGCTAACAGCACTTCCGAGCAACAACTGGCGGTGTTGGAGCCCAGGGATGAGAAGAGAACATGGTGGAGGCAGCAGGACTTTTTGCCGTTCACACAGCAGGGGAACAGCTGACATTACTGAACCCCGTAACACAGAGCAAGTGTTGACTGTGCTAACACACTTCCGAGCAACAACTGGCGGTGTTGAGCCCAGGGATGAGAAGAGAACATGGTGGAGGCAGCAGGACTTTTTGCTGTTCACACAGCAGGGGACAGCTGACATTACTGAACCCCAGTAACACAGGAGCAAGTGTTGACTGTGCTAACAGCACTTCCGAGCAACAACTGGCGGTGGGTTTAAACCCAGGGATAAAGAGAACATGGTGGGGCAGCAGGACTTTTTGCCGTTCACACAGCAGGGGAACAGCTGACATTACTGAACCCCCGTAACACAGGAGCAAGGTTGACTGTGCTAACAGCACTTCCGAGCAACAAACTGGGGGTTTTTGTAGCCCGGATGAGAAAGAACATGGTGGAGGACAGCAGGACTTTTTGCCGTTCACAAAGCAGGGGAACAGTGACATTACGAACCCAGTAACACAGGAAGCAAATGTTGACTTGGGTAAAGCACTTCCAGCACAACTGGCGGTGTTGTAGCCCAGGGATGGAAAGAACATGGGGGGCACAGGACTTTTGCCGTTCACACAGCAGGGGAACAGCTGACATTTCTGAACCCCAGTAAAAACAGGAGCAAGTGTTGACTGTGCTAACAGCACTTCCGAGCAACAAATGGCGGGTTGTAGCCCAGGGATGAGAAGAGAAAATGGGGAGGCAGCAGGACTTTTGCCGTTCACACAGCAGGGGAACAGCTGACATTTTCTGAACCCCAGTAAAACAGGAGCAAGTGTTGACTGTGCTAACAGCACTTCCGAGCAAAAAACTGGGGGTGTTTTGGGGCCCAGGGATGAGAAGAGAACATGGGGGGGCAGAGGACTTTTTGCCGTTCACACAGCAGGGGAACAGCTGACTTACTGAACCCCAGTAACACAGGAGCAAGTGTTGACTGTGCTAACAGCACTTCCGAGCAACAACTGGCGGTTTGGAGCCCAGGGATGAGAAGAGAACATGGTGGAGGCAGCAGGATTTTTGCGTTCACACAGCAGGGAACGCTGAATTACTGAAACCCCGTAACCGGAGCAAGTGTTGACTGGCTAAACAAACACTTCCGAGCAAAAACTGGCGTGTTTACCCAGGTGAGAAGAGAACAGGTGGGCAGCAGGTTTTGGTAAAGAGGGGAACAGCTGACATATGACCATAAAAGGCAATTCCTTTACACCTTGGAACAATGCATTTGTGCCGGGATTGAAAGAGAACATGGTGGAGGCAGCAGACTTTTTGCCTTTTAACAAGCAGGGGAACACACATTACTGAACCAGTAAAACACAGAGCAAGTTTGACTGTGCTAACAGCACTTCCGAGCAACAACTGGCGTGTTGTAGCCCAGGATGAAAAAAGAGAACAGGTGGAGGCAGCAGGACTTTTTGCTTCACACAGCAGGGAAGCTGACATTTTGAACCCAGTAAACGGAGCAAGTGGTTGACTGTGCAACAGCACTTCCGACAACAACGGCGGTGTTGTAGCCCAGGATTTAAAGAGAAAATGTGGAGCAGAAGGACTTTTTTTCCTTCACACAGCAGGGGAACAGCTGAATTTTCTGAACCCGTAAACCAGGAGCAAGTTTGACTGTGCTAACAGCCTTCCGGAACAACTGCGGTGTTGAGCCAGGGATGAAAGGAACATGGTGGAGGCAGCAGGATTTTTGCCGTCACACAGCAGGGGAACAGGACATATGAACCCCGTAACACAGAGCAAGTGTTGACTGTGCTAACAGCATCCGAGCAACAAAATGGGTTTTAGCCCAGGATGAGAAAGAACATGGTGAGGCAGAGGACTTTTTTGCCGTTCACACGAGGGAACAGCTTTACTTCTGAACCCCAGTAACACAGGAGCAAGTGTTGGGCTGTGCTAACAGCACTTCGAGCAACAACTGGGGTGTTGTGCCAGGGATGAGAAGAGAACATGGGTTTGGAAGGCCAGCAAGGGGACTTTTTGGCGTTTCACACAGCAAGGGGAACAGCCTGGACATTACTGAAACCCCAGTAACCAGGAGCAAGTGTTGACTGGCTAACAGCATTCCGAGGCAACAATGGCGGTGTTTGGAACCCAGGGATGAGAAATGATGATTTACTTAAAAAATATATGTAAATTAATAATTTACAAACATAAAAGCATACATTAACTGTTGAAAAGCAATGCAAACCACATTAAATAGGTTAAATAATCTGCTTACGGTTTAAATAAAGATACAAGACATTTTAGAATCCATTATGATGGCTAAGTAACAGTATGTACACCATTTTAGTTGACAATGAATGGCTGCTTAAAAACAAAAACAGCATTACAATTATCTTTTCATTCATAAAAATTTACATTTGGGGAATAAAATCCCCTAAAAATTTTTAAAAATATCAAAATTTTTCCAACATGTAATAATAAAGTCCATATTTTATTAAAAACAAAAAATTTAAAAAGTGCTAGTGCAGAGTGAAAACGATATTTTTGCCGACTGGGACTTTTCAAACATAAAAGGGTAGATAGGTTAACAGGGCCTTCTCAAAAAAATTGCATATAGGGTAAATTTATTTTTTCCATAAAGAATGATTACAATTAAACTTTCTATATTTTAGTTCATTAAAACCAACTGAAATTTTTCAGGTCTTTTTTTGTTTTTTTATGATGATTTTTGGGATACAGCCATGAAAACCCCAAAAAACCTGTCTCAAAAAATTAGCATATTTCTCCGCCAATAAATAAAAGTTTTAAAACAAAATAAAAAAAACCCTCAAATAAAATTTCAGTTATGCACTCAAACTTGGGGGGAATCCTTTTGCAGAAATAACGCTTCATGCGGCGTGGCATGGAGGCAAAAGCCTGTTCACGCTGGGTGTTTGGGGGCCCAGGATGCTCGATAGCGGCCTTAAGCTCATCCAGAGTGTTGGGTCTTGCGTCTCTCAACTTTCTCTTCACAAACCCCACAGATTTTTATGGGGTTCAGGTCAGGAGAGTTGGCAGGCCCAATTGAGCACAGTAATACCATGGTCAGTAAACCATTTACCAGTGGTTTGGCACGGGTGAGCAGGTGCCAGGTCGGCTGAAAAATGAATTTCGATGGAAGCATGAAGTGATCCAAAATCTCCTGATAGCTAGCTGCATTGACCCTGCCCTTTGAAACACAGTTGACCAACACCAGCAGCTGACATGGCACCCCACACCATCACTGACTGTGGGTACTTGCACTGGACTTCAGGCATTTTGGCATTTCCTTCTCCCCAGTCTTCCTCCAGACTCTGGCACCTTGATTTCCGAATGACATGCAAAATTTGCTTTCATCAGAAAAAAGTACTTGGGACCACTTAGCAACAGTCCAGTGCTGCTTCTCTGTAGCCCAGGTCAGGCGCTTCTGCCGCTGTTTCTGGTTCAAAAGTGGCTTTACTGGGGAATGCGGCACCTGTAGGCCATTTCCTGCACACGCCTGTGCACGGTGGCTCTGGATTTTTCTACTCCAGACTCAGTCCACTGCTTCCGCAGGTCCCCCAAGGTCTGGAATCGGTCCTTCTCCACAATCTTCCTCAGGGTCCGGTCACCTCTTCTCGTTGTACAGCGTTTTCTGCCACATTGTTTCCTTCCAACAGACTTCCCATTGAGGTGCCTTGATACAGCACTCTGGGAACAGCCTATTTGTTGAGAAATTTCTTTCTGGGCTTACCCTCTTGCTTGAGGGTGTCAATGATGGCCTTCTGGACATCAGTCAGGTCGGCAGTCTTACCCATGATGGCGGTTTTGAGTAATGAACCAGGCAGGGAGTTTTTAAAAGCCTCAGGAATCTTTTGCATGTGTTTAGAGTTAATTAGTTGATTCAGAAGATTAGGGTAATAGCCCGTTTAGAGAACCTTTTCTTGATATGCTAATTTTTTGAGACAGGATTTTTGGGTTTTCATGAGCTGTATGCCAAAATCATCAGTATTAAAACAATAAAAGACCTGAAAAATTTCAGTTGGTGTGTAATGAATCTAAAATATGTGAAAGTTTAATTTTAATCATTACATTATGGAAAATAATGAAATTTAGCACTATATGCAAAATTTTTTGAGAAGGACCTGTAAAAGATGAGACTGCATACCCACAGATGGTGAATGGCGATGTAATACTGTACCTCATAAAGTGTGCGTTACTACTACATCCTTTTTTTTATATATAGCTTTATAAAAGGTTACGTGCATGTATGGTTGCGCCTTTGTTTGGACGCACAGACTGGCTCCTGCTGTGACGCGTTGGTATTGGAGCGTCTGTACGTCTTATGACGCAGACTAACATTCACGGTGCGCATCGTTCATCATCGCAAGCGTACCGACAACACAAAGGATTGTCATGACTGCTTTACTCAGTAAACATGCAACTATGATGAAACATACACGCATGTGCCCTATTACATAACAAGCTACAAGAAAAACGATGTGAGGTGTGACAGCTGTTTTGTTAAGGTACAGTATTATATCGACATTGTACAGGTGTCGCTATTCAGTTGATAAATAGATATCATTCACCTATTCTATCAGTTGTCGTTCTTTCAGCACCACTTACAGGTATATATTTTGCTATTGTGACTATGCACTATTGACTTTACCAAGGTTAAGCATGATTTTTTTTTAGCGATAATCATGTTTACATGTAGGACCTTTATGATATGGGCTGTTAACTTTCTAATTAAATATGTATTTTTTAAAATGACACAAATATAAGTAATGTTGAAGAGGACTATTCCTACATGCATTGTTTGCACAATATTACAGGTGTACATCACGTCCCTTAATCAACATTGGATTATTATATTTACTTGTATGCTTTTATTTAAAAAGGGAAGAACACTGAAGTATAACCTTCGCACTGCAGCAGTTGTCAAAGTTCAACCCACATTATGCACTTCCAACATTGCAGCATTTGAGTCATGATGTGAGTTGGATTTGTCTAAGCTATGGAGTGACAAGGTTGCCCATCAGTATCCTATAGCATAAGTAGGCTTTTGTGTTTGCATTTGTTTTCGACATGTGCATATCTGTAATAATATGTCACAATTATTTTGTTACAGATTTTGTGACAAAGACTAATCATTTTATGGTTTTAAAGTTGACGTTTCAAATGTTTACAGCTTAGAAATCAGGGTGTAGCCTCATATCTATGTGGTAGCACTAGACACTTTGACATGTCATGTTTTTTTCACCAGATTAGGTAGCTAGCAGTAATTTTTGCCGGACACACAGCAGGGGAACAGCAGGCGTTACTGGACCCACAAACACATCAGCGATTGTTTTCATCTGTGCATCTAAACACTTCTGAGCAGCAAACTGGCGGTGTTGAAGCCGGTTAAGGAGGGTGTAGGCAGAGGCCTAGTATGAGATGTTTGAAGTTGAAGTTGTAGTTAGCAGCAGTAATTTTTGCCAGACACACAGCAGGGGAACAGCAGGCGTTACTTAACCCCACAAACACATCAGCGATTGTTTTCATCTGTGCATCTAACACTTCTGAGCAGCAACTGGCGGTGTTGAAGCCCAGGGTCAAGGAGGGTGTAGGCAGAGGCCTAGTATGAGATGTTTGAAGTTGAAGTTGTAGTTAGCAGCAGTAATTTTTGCCAGACACACAGCAGGGGGAACAGCAGGCGTTACGAACCCCACAAACACATCAGCGATTGTTTTCATCTGTGCATCTAACACTTCTGAGCAGCAACTGGCGGTGTTGAAGCCCAGGGTCAAGGAGGGTGTAGGCAGAGGCTAGTATGAGATGTTTGAAGTTGAAGTTGTAGTTAGCATGCAGTAATTTTTGCCAGACACACAGCAGGGGAACAGCAGGCGTTACTGAACCCCACGAACACATCAGCGATTGTTTCATCTGTGCATCTAACACTTCTGAGCAGCAACTGGCGGTGTTGAAGCCCATGGTCAAGGAGGGTGTAGGCATAAAATATTGAGTTATTGCCTTGTTACGTGGCCATTGCAAATGTATGTACTTCAAACAAGAATAAATGAAGTTTTACTAGGACAATAAAATGAATGAATTTCAATTCCAAGAATAGAAAAATATTTATACTTGAGAGTCCTCTGTGGTTGATACCGTTTAATGGCTAACTGAAAATATGGTAACAAATTCCAAGCTTCGAGACATACTCAGTCTCTTCATCAGGCTAAGACTAAAACAAAAAATGAAGAATCACATATTTCTACACACAACAGGACACAGGAATAGGTAAGACAAGTGAGGGAGAGACAAGTGAGGGGAGACCGGCCAAAAAATGAGAACAAGGATGAATATCAGCGCCACACAATAAGAGAAAAAATAATGGATTTACCTGTGGCAAAACACTTTTGTATGCCCGGTCATAGCATGATGGATATGGAATTACTGGTATTAAAATATAACTTCAAATATGAGAAAGATACAAAGGTTTCAGAAAATAAGCTCATCATGACCTTTGACACTGTTAGTGATGGAATGAATAGATCACACGGATTTATTCATTCTATATCAATTAAGGAATCTGCGTCTCTGCCCTTCCAGGGGCATGAAAAACACAAAACCAGACCCTAATCAGAGGGCAATAATACTTTCTATCCTTATCTAGGAACTGTTCCAATATTTAAGTTCATCCCTCTGTGATAATGACAAGTTCTGCTACACGTCACTTACTGGTCTTATCTATTGCACATTCCTGTGTCCTGTTGTGTTATAGAAAATATGTGATGCTTCATTTTTTGTTTTAGTCTTTGCCTGATGAAGAGACGTGAGTAGCCTCGAAAGCTTGCAATTTGTTTACCATCTTTTCAGTTATCCATTAAAAGGTATCAACCACTGCGGACTCTCAAGTCTAAATATTTTTCTATCTACTGGCTAACACGGTACCGAAGATACACATGTTTCCTAACTTCAAGAATAAAAATAAAGACACTGAAAATATAAAACGCATATATGCACATGCCAACAAGAAATAGAACAACACACCACCCAAAAAATTGGTTACAAAATATAGTGTTGTAAATTTAAGAATAAAAGTCCATTTTTGTATTTATGAATAATGCTTAAGGAACGCTATGTTAAACCATAACATAGTGAAGACAATGGATTTTGTAATAGTCACTCATCATCATCATCATTGCAATTTAGATGTGACAGTCACAGACATTTCAATAATTTAAGTTAATAAAATCGTTACTTTGTACAGCATGTATGACATGTCCAGCATGGACTCATCAATGTGATGACACAATAATGTACGATAAAAAATAACCATTTAAAAAAACATAATGCATTATCACAATTTAAGTGTGTGCCTGCAAGTGTAGGTGAAACAAAGGCTACGGATAGCAAAGGTATATTCTATGTCTGTATCAGACAGTGGACAGCCTCTGATGGGTAATGGCGATGTTATACTGTACGTCAATAAAGTCTGCGGCTGCAAATCAATGCAATTTTTTTGCTTGTACAGTGTTGAAGAGGGTAAAAGCATGTCTGGTTGCGCAAGGCTTATCCGTCAACACTACCCTTCCTACTGTCACGCGTAGGGTAGGGTAGCGTGTGTCAATTAGATGACTCTATAAAAATGTGACGTTACGCAGCTTTATTGCGCCCTAGGGACGCCAAAAAATACGACAGCAGTAAATCATTTACTGTCTAATACTCCACCTATGACCAACAAAAAAAGACCGTTCCCTCTTTAACAATCTACAAGACTAACAAGCATAATGGTTGACGCTGACTTTATTGAGGTACAGTATTACATCGACATTGTCCATGAGTAACTATGCACTGTGATACCTATATACCATTATTAATTTATATCTGTTGGGTTGTTTCAACAGCACTTGCAGGTATAACTACCTATTGTCAGTATGCATGATGCACTTTCTAGATGTAATAATTTATTATTGCACATTATTACCAGGTTTAGATGCTGGCCATTTCATATATGGTGTGTGAAGTTACAGTTTTCATCAGTATGTGTATTTTATAATGTCTGTCATAAATAAAACTCGTGATGATGATGATGAGGATTTTATGATTCGTACATCCATTGACTGCATTATTAGTGTTGAGCGATACGATAATGCAAATATCGGCTATCGGCCGATATTAGCTCTATCGGCCTTTCGATAATTCGTTTCGATATTTTCGTCTTATCGAATACCGTAATCGGATTTGTCACTGTCACTGTGAGTGTCCGTCGGTCGGGTCTGTCAGGAGTCAGCGCACTTACCTGGCAGAAGATCTCCGGCGGTCACGTCCTGGACTGCTTGATGGCCGCCATTATCTTCTCCCTGGCGGTCACATGCGTTTTTCGCGATAACTGCAGTGACTGCAGGGTAATCCCGGCCGTAAAACCAGTCCGATGACGTCACCGCCGGGAAGCAGGTAATCAGCTGTGCTGCGCCGGGATTGATGTAGCAGAGCTGGATCGTAGTGGGACACTCGTTACTATGGACTGCGTCGGTCAGGTGGTATTCTTTTTTTTTTTTCATTTTTTTACAGGAGATCGATGGCGTCGCAGGATGAGACTGTAAAAAAGTAATGAAAACTGTGTTTTTTTTTTTTTTATTAAATTAAAAAACTTTTTATTAAACATTCACCCGTCCGGGTACATAAACAATTTAACTATTTACATACAGGGACCCTGTCCGGGTTATTTATAATTCTTTGGCAGGGGTGTTCCAGGTACCACCTGGTATTCTTCTGATGCTTGCCAAACATCCGAGGCACCAAGGACCACCAGGACCTGATGACGTCGTGTGGCCTGTACAGTCAAGTCGTGACCCGCTATCTGGGTCTGTGTGGCCACCTCTTTCATCTCCCTCCGGGTCTGGAGCCCTATGTCACGGACTGAACGAACCCCAGGGGGCCTAACAGGCGCCGGGTACGGGCCAGCTATACTTACATGTCCATAGCTGGGGCTGCTGAGGAGACCACTGAGGGAGGCTTGGGAGATTTACGGCGTGGGGTGGGCACTTTTGCAGAGGCCTGGATGTGGGAGGCTGAAGGCTCCGAGGGTCTCACAGGTTCTGACACACTGGGGAGTAGGGGTCGCACCTGGTAACATTTAGGGCATACCATCCATTGTAACCCCAGTGTCGGGTGTAAGTCACCAAGTCTCCTGGCAACAGGTCCCTCCCCGGGTGTCCTTCTGGGAGGTGAGCCTCCACGTCCCGCCGGTTTCACAAAAACTTCTAAATAAAGTCCAGCCTCCTTGATGAAGCCCCAACCACCTTTCAATTTAAAGCTCCGTACTGCACCCTTAACGCCGCGGCTCACACAGGGTTCCTTTATCCTTTCTCATCCGGTCCTTATCTGCCCGGTCCTTCTCCAGGTGACGTTGGTGAAGTTTTAGGGTTTCTCGCTGCTCCCTTTGTCGCTCTGCTTCCCGCTCCCAACGTCTCCACTCTTCCTCCTGACGCCGGTTGAAATTCTCCTCCACCAGCAGCTCCATGTCTCCACCACTCCACTGCAGCTTACAGTGTCCGGTTTGCGGCAGCTCTCCTGGCGCCCCCCCAGTCCTGGCGGCGCTCCCCTGCGGAGGAAGCAGACAGCTCTAAATCAGATGACAGTCGGGGCTCCGGTACAGGCAGGTAGTGCTCTGGTGCCTGCGCGGCCTCCTCCATGAGGACGGTGTGTCGCTTCTTCTGTCTCAGCGACGGGAGCAGACAGCGGGATCTGGGGTGCTGCCGGTGCAGCGTTTTTTGCACGAACGGTGCCTCCACTGCGACAACGTCAACCGGATCACATTGCAAGGACTCCTCTACTAGAACGGGTGCCTCACCTTCCGGTACAGACACTTCAGGTAAGAGGGATTGGCGCCGCTCCAAGTTTAGTTTTAGGGCACGCCAGCTCGCTTCCATCCTGGCGACCTCCTCCCGGTGCCGGGCCAGGCCTCTTAGGGTATCCGCCGCTTCTTGCAGCGTAGGAGGGTTTTCCAGGCCGGGTGCCCAACAGTGTTTCCGTGGCGATCGGGTCGCTTCCGTGGGGGGAGAGCTCTGAGTCTGACTGCTCCATCCCTTCACACTTCTGCTCGTGTCCATTAGCCATCTCTGCCAAGTCACATGTGTCATTAGCATCTGGAGAGGGCCCCTCTTTTGTGGGAGGCGGGACCTTTGTGTTAGTTTCTGCACACTGAGGAGGATGAGGAGGCGGAACTGAAGAGCTGTGGGGCACGATGTTACATTGCAGTACCATTTACAGTGGTCGGCCATCGTTTTCGCGCCACTGAGTGACACCCACGAAGAGCACGCCCTTCTTCTTCACCAGTGCCTCGTCGTGACGCAGATATGGCTGAAAAATGGCAAATACATTCTCTGATGATTTTAGCAATTCTCAAGCACAAAACCAGTTCAATTCAGGCACACAGGACTCGCTTATAGCGAGTACAGAATCCTGTTCGTGACGCCCAAGTTGAGTCGCACAGAGCCAGAGGTTTTGGGGGTACTCGGCACCGAGCCCGTCGACTTCTATGGGGTATGTCACGGCTTTACCCGGCAATTGAATCAGAGTCTATTTTACTATGTAGAAGTGTATAAACTATAAATATATGTATATATATGTCACAATGACATGTATATAATATATAATATATATATATATGTATTCTATGTGTGTATATTTTGGGGTTACAACGTAAGAAAGGGTTTTTTTTGTTGCGATATTTTGTTCCCATAGACTTACATGGGACTTCCGCTATCGAAATCGGAATCGACGATATTTAGTGCTATCGGCGATACAATTTCGATACGATATTTTTAGATATCGAGCAATATCGCTCAACACTATGCATTATCTTACAGGTACAGATAAAGTTCCTTAAAAAGCATTAATTGATAAGTATGAAATGTACTTTTATGCATTAATTTCAAAAAGTGAAGACTATGTTTTAGTTTTTGTTACCATTTCTAATAGACATGTGCAGATATGCGCTGTGATGACAAATTATTATTTGTCCATATTTGTCATAAAAATTTATCATTCTAGGCCTGGAAAACTTCACAATTTCCTGTTTTAAGCATAACAATCAGGGTGACGGCTCTTCCCCTATTTGGAGCATGTTCGACATGGGTTTTTCTGTGCATGTGTAGGGAACAGGAGACTTCTTGCCGGACACACAGCAGGGGAACAGCTGGCTTTACTGAACCCCACTAACACTATAGCTTGTGTATTGGTCTGTGGACACGACACTTCTGAGCAGCAACTGGCAGTGTTGTAGCCCAGGGAGTAGAGTTCAGGTGGTAGAAAGATGAACATAACAGGAGACATGGATAACGTTGCGAACCAGTTATTTAATCTGAAAACGGACAGACAAATTCTGGCGAGATCCATGCCTTGTTCATTTTCAGAAAAGTAAGCCGGTCTACATTATCGGAGGATAGTCGCATGCGACGGTCTGTTAGTACACCACCTGCAGCACTAAAGACGCGCTCCGATAATACACTGGCAGCAGGGCAAGCCAGCACCTCCAATGCATACTGGCTAAGCTCTGGCCATGTATCCAGCTTAGAGACCCAAAACTTGAATGGGGAAGAGCCATCTGGGAGTACACTGAGAGGGAAAGACATGTAGTCTGTCACCATCTTACGGAAACGTTGCCTCCTGCTGACTGGAGCCGTCTCGGATGGTGTAGACATTTGTGGCGCTGCCACAAAACTTCGCCACATTTGGAACATACTGGTCTTGCCCTGTGCAGAGGCGCTGCTTGTGCTCCCTCTTGTTGCAGAGCTGTCTCCACTGCCTCGACGCACAGAGCTGCTTTGTAAAGCAGTAGCAGCAGCAGTGCTCTCGGCTGGAATGGAGAACATTATGGATTGCACCAGTGTGTCTTGGTACTCCCGCATTTTACGCTCCCGGTTCAACGGTGTGATGAGGCTTTGTAAGTTGTCCCGGTAGCGAGGGTCTAGGAGGGTGTACACCCAATAATCAGACGTGGTGAGAATGTGGGCGATGCGGCGGTCATTTCTCAGGCACTGCAGCATGAAATCAACCATGTGCTGCAGACTCCCAACTGGCCAAGAAACGCTGTCCCCTGCAAGAGGCGTCATCTCTGCCTGCTCTGCATCACCCCACCCTCGCTCTACATACTGACTAGAGGGTTGTGTACTTCCCTCAGGAGCGATGTCTTCCTCCTCCATTGACTCCTCCTCATCCTCCTCACAAAGTGAGCCCTGCCCAGCCCTTTGTGAGGAACCACGTTGCGCTGACTGTCCAGAAGGTGATGGAATTTGTGACTCCTCATCCTCCACCTCTTCCAAAACCTCATCCCTTAGTGCTTGCAGTGTTTTTTGAAGCAGGCAGATAAGGGGGACAGTCAGGCTGACTAGTGCATCATCTGCACTCGCCATCCGCGTTGACTCATCAAACGCACGCAAAACGTGGCAGATGTCCTTCATAGAGGCCCACTCAGTAGTGGTGAAGTGTGAACGGCGCAAATTGCGAGTTGATTGCGCCTGATGCAGCTGATACTCCATTACTGCTGGCTGCTGCTCACACAACCGCTCCAACATATGTAACGTGGAATTCCACCTGGTGGGTACGTCACATATGATGCGATGTTCAGGAAGGCGAAATCTGCGTTGCAGAGCTGCAATGCGCGATCTGGCCATGCTGGAACGTCGCAAGTGAGCGCACTCTAGGCGGACCTTGTGCAGCAGTGCATCAAGATCCGGATAGTCCCTCAAAAAACTCTGCACGACCAAGTTGAGCACATGTGCCAGACATGGTATGTGAGTGAGGTTGCCAAGGCCCAGAGCTGCCACCAGATTTCGGCCATTGTCACACACTACCAAGCCTGACTGGAGATTCGCTGACAAAAACCACACGTCGCTCTCCTGCTTGATGGCATTCCAGAGCTCCTGCGCTGTGTGGCTTCGATTCCCCATGGAAATTAATTTCAGGACGGCCTGTTGACGTTTGGCCACGGCTGTGCTCATATCGGTCGCATCAGGTAAGCGTTCACGGGTCCATGTGGAGGTAGACCGTGACGGCTCCTGCAGCGATGATTCTGAGGAACTGGAGTAGGAGGAGGAGTCAATGTGGACAGACTTGATTCCTGCAATCCTTGGAGTTGGCAGAACACGTACAGCGCCACTCGCAAGATCTGTACCCGGCTCCACAACATTGACCCAATGGGCAGTGAGGGAAAGGTATCGTCCCTGGCCATGGGTACTGGTCCACACATCGGTGGTCAGGTGGACCTTGCTACTGACGGCGTTTAGTAGTGCATGTTTAATTTTTCCCTCAACATGCTTTTGCAGACCAGGGACGGCTTGCCTGCTGAAATAAAATCGGCTGGGCACATTGTATTGTGGGACTGCCAATGCCATTAAGTTACGGAAACTGTCAGTCTCCACCAGCCTGAATGACAGCATTTCAAGGGACAGGAGTTTTGCAATGCCAGCATTCAGAGCCTGTGCTCGTGGATGGTTTGCCGAGTATGGCCGTCTTTTATCCCATGCCTGTGCTACCGATGGCTGTTTTGTGGCCTGGGAGTGTGAGGATGACAGGGAACTTGCAGCTGTGGGTGGAATAACACTGGGTGTTGTGAATGGGTTTGAGATGAGTTCTGAGCAGAGGCTCCCTCTGGTGGTTACAAGCGGTACTAGTGAGGATTGGGAATCAGGTGTTACTGATTGGTCTTATTTAAGGGAATCATTTTCCCATCAGGGTTGCCGGTGATCAATTGTTCTGGTCTGAATCCTTCTTTCCAGTTTCCCTTGTAGCCTGCTGTGTCATGTCTGCATCTCCTGCTATCAGATAAGACAATTTCTTATTGTGTGTTTTTGCTATATTTTTGCATTTTGTCCTGCACTTCTGTGGGGGCCTTCAGGGTCCCCTCCGGGGGCTTTTGCCCTCTCAGTTTGGTCCAGCCACTGTGTTTTGTACTTTTGCTTTTTGCAGTTTTTTCAGTGGCTGCTGTTTTTGTTACACCAGAGAACTAATTTAGGTGGTAGAGGTCGTGTGATCTCAGGTGATTTTGAAATTAGTAAGTTGGTGTTTTTCAGGGTTTTCTGGGATTGCAGTAAGTACCCTTCCTATCCTTTTCTATTTAGATAGTTTGGGCCCCAGCGTTTGCTCATACTATTTTCTTTCTGTGTCAGTATTTCCTCTTGTCTAACCGCCATTACATGTTTGGGGGCTTTCTATTATCTTTGGGGTTCTGCTCCGGGGCAGATAGCTTTCCTATTTCTATCTTTAGGTGTAGTTAGTTTCTCAGGCTGTGACGAGGCGTCTAGGACCATCGTAGGAACGCTCCACGGCTGCCTCTAGTTGCGGTGGTTAGTCAGGGTACTGCAATCTCATAGATTCCAACTGCTCTGGTGTATTTCCTTTTTTACCTGCACTCCTCAGCTACCGTAACATAACAGTATCACCGGCCATAAAAATTGTATGGTACTCACAGAAGGGAAAAAATATTTTGAAGGAAGAAAAGTTGTCAGAGATATTTTTCTGTTTGTTGCATTTTTTTTTTTTTTTTTTTTCCCTCTGTATCTCTGGTGTGGGGAGGATCTTTTCTCCCAATGGAGTTTGCACAGTTGTCTGGCCGTGTGGATCAGCTTGCCACTGAGGTTCAGAGTATTGCTGCATATCTTGCTAGGTTGCCTGTTGTGGAACCTAGGATCCCCATGCCAGATTTGTTTTCAGGGGATCGAGCTAAGTTTCAGAATTTCAAAAATAATTGTAAATTGTTTTTTGCCTTAAAATCTAAGTCCTCAGGAAACGCAGCGCAGCAGGTTCAAATTATCATCTCTCTCCTGCGGGGCGATCCTCAGGATTGGGCTTTTTCCCTCACACCTGGGGATCCTGTTTTGAGTGATGTTGATGCATTTTTTCAGGCTTTGGGGTTATTGTACGATGAGCCTAATGTCACTGATCAAGCTGAAAAAGCCTTGTTGGCATTAAATCAGGGCTTGATGACGCTGAGTTATACTGTCAGAGATTCCGTAGGTGGGCAGTCCTGACCAAATGGAATGACGACGCTTTGGCGGCCCTTTTCCGGAAGGGTCTGTCGGATAATGTAAAGGATGTTATGGTGGGATTCCCTGTCCCCTCTGGTCTCAATGATTCTATGTCATTAGCGATTCAAGTTGACAGACGTTTGCGTGAGCGGAGAGGTATGCGTGGAGTGGTGTTGCCTTGTGAGCCAGCTGCTGAGCCCATGCAGTGTGATGGAGTGGTGTCTGGGGCACAGCGTCATGAGTTTCGAAAGCGCAATGGGTTATGTTTCTACTGTGGTGATGCCTCTCATGCTATTTCAGTCTGCCCTAAGCGGGGAAGACGTTTTGCACGCTCAGTTGTCTTGGGTAGTGTTCAGACTAAGTTTTTATTAACTGTCACTCTGATATGCTCTCTGTCCTCATTTTCTGCTCAGGCTTTCGTTGATTCTGGAGCAGCTATTAACCTGATGGATTATGATTTTGCTAAACGTTGTGGATTTCCCTTGATACCCCTACAGAAGTCTATTCCTTTACTGGGGATCGATTCTACCCCTTTGGCTGAGAATAAACCCCAGTTTTCTACTCAGGTGATAATGAGGGTTGAACCTGATCACCAGGAGTGCTGCAAATTTTTGGTTCTATATAATCTGCATGACATTATCGTGCTGGGTTTCCCTTGGTTACAGTCTCATAATCCTGTTTTGGATTGGAAATCTGTGTCTGTAACAAGTTGGGGCTGCCAATGTGTTAATACCAACACTCCTGTTTTTTCTGCCTCCCCCCAGGCTGAGGATGTTCCTGACTTTTTGTTTGATTTTTCTGATGTGTTTAGCGAAAGTAAATCTGCATCCTTACCTCCCCATAGGAGCTATGACTGCGCTATTGAATTAGTGCCAGGTAGTAAATTCCCTAAGGGTCGCCTTTTTAACTTGTCTGTACCTGAACATGACGCTATGCGGTCTTATATCAAGGAATCATTGGAGAAGGGTCATATCAGACCATCCTCTTCACCCTTAGGTGCCGGTTTTTTCTTTGTGGCCAAAAAAGATGGTTCATTAAGGCCGTGTATTGATTATCGTCTCTTGAACAATATTACTGTGAAATATCAATACCCGTTACCCTTGATTTCTGACCTGTTTTCCAGGGTGAAAAACGCTACTTGGTTTACCAAGCTTGACCTCAGGGGGGCGTATAACCTTATTCGCATTAAGCACGGGGATGAATGGAAGACGGCATTTAACACCCCTGAAGGGCATTTTGAGTACCTTGTGATGCCCTTTGGGCTCACTAATGCTCCTTCCGTCTTCCAGTCCTTCATGAATGACATTTTCAGGGATTTTGTGGACAAGTTTCTGATTGTTTTATTGGATGATATCTTGATTTTTTCTAATGACTGGGACTCTCATGTGAAACATGTTCGAACTGTATTCCAGATTTTGAGAGAGAATGCTCTGTATGTGAAGGGATCAAAGTGTCTTTTTGGCGTACAGAAGATCTCATTTCTGGGATTCATTTTGTCCCCATCTGTTATTGAAATGGACCCGGTCAAGGTTCAGGCCATCTGTGATTGGGTCCAACCTACTTCATTAAAGGCTCTTCAGAGATTTTTGGGTTTTGCCAATTTTTATCGTAAATTTATTGGTAATTTCTCTGTTATTGTTAAACCATTAACTGATTTGACCAGAAAGGGTTCTGATGTGGTGAATTGGCCTCCTGAGGCAGTCTCTGCGTTTCAGGAACTTAAGCAGAGATTCACTTCTGCTCCTGTTCTACGGCAGCCTGATGTTTCTCTGCCATTTCAGGTGGAGGTTGATGCCTCTGAAATTGGGGCAGGTGCCGTTTTGTCCCAAAAAGATCCAGAGACCTCTAAAAGTAACCCTTGTGCCTTTTTCTCTCGAAAATTTTCTCCTACTGAACGTAATTATGACGTGGGTAATCGGGAGTTATTGGCCATGAAGTGGGCTTTTGAAGAGTGGAGACATTGGCTGGAGGGAGCCAAACATCAGGTGGTGGTCCTTACGGACCATAAGAATCTGGTCTATCTGGAATCTGCCAAGCGACTCAATCCTAGACAGGCCAGGTGGGCCTTGTTTTTCACACGTTTTGATTTTGTGGTTTCCTTTCTTCCTGGCACTAAGAATGTTAAGGCGGATGCCCTCTCGAGGAGTTTCCTTGCGGACTCTCCTGAGCTATCTGATCCCTCTGTTATTTTGAAGGAGGGTGTAGTTCTTTCCGCCATCTCGCCTAATTTGAGACTTGCTCTGGAGGGGTGTCAGGAGGATAGGCCCGAGCGCTGCCCTGTTGGAAAATTGTTTGTCCCGGACCAATGGAAAAAGAGTGTGATGTCTGAGATTCATTGTTCCGCATTGGCTGGGCATCCCGGAATTTTTGGTACCAGAGACTTGGTTAGTCGGTCCTTTTGGTGGCCTACCTTGTCTCGCGATGTCAGGGAATTTGTGCAGTCCTGCGGGACTTGCTCTCGCTCCAAGCCTTGCTCTCGCTCTAGTGGTTTGTTGATGCCATTGCCTGTGCCCAAGAGACCATGGACCCATATCTCTATGGATTTCATTTCCGATCTTCCTGTTTCTCAGAGAATGACCACCATCTGGGTAATTTGTGATAGGTTTTCCAAAATGATACATCTTGTGCCATTACCTAAGTTGCCTTCCTCCTCTGAATTGGTGCCGTTGTTCCTTCAGCACGTGGTTCGTTTACACGGCATTCCTGAGAACATTGTGTCTGACAGAGGAGTCCAGTTTGTTTCCAGATTTTGGAGGACTTTTTGTTCTAAACTGGGTGTTCAATTGTCTTTCTCCTCGGCATTTCATCCTCAGACCAATGGTCAAACTGAGAGAACAAACCAGACATTGGAGACTTATCTAAGATGCTTTGTGTCTGCTGATCAGGATGACTGGGTCTCTTTTTTGCCTTTGGCTGAGTTTGCTCTTAATAATAGGGCTAGCTCTGCCACTTTGATGTCTCCGTTTTTCTGTAATTCTGGGTTTCACCCTCGATTTTCTTCAGGACAGACGGAGGCTTCTGTCTGTCCAGGTGTTGACTCTGTTGTTGAGCGTATGCAGCAGATTTGGGACCAGGTAGTGGAGAGGTTGTCCCTCTCTCAGGAGAAGGCCCAGCGGTTTGCTAACCGGCATAGGACTTATGGTCCTCGGTTTAAAGTGGGGGACTTGGTCTGGTTGTCCTCAAAGAATATTCCTATGAGAGTAGCATCTCCTAAATTTAAGCCTAGGTTCATTGGACCTTATAAGATCATGGAGATTATTAATCCTGTTTCTTTTCGTTTGCTTCTTCCAGGGACATTTAAGATCCATAACGTGTTCCACAAGTCCTTGTTGAAGAGGTTTGTTGAGCCAGTGGTTCCTGCTGCTGTGCCTCCTGACCCTGTTTTGGTTGAGGGCAATCTGGAGTATGTGGTTGAGAAAATATTGGATTCTCGTTTTTCTAGACGAAGACTCCAGTATTTGGTTAAATGGAGAGGTTATGGTCAGGAAGATAATTCTTGGGTGTTTGCTTCGGACATCCATGCTAGGAGACTTATCCGTGCGTATCATAGAACTCATCCTGACCGACCTGGTTGCTCAAATGAGGGTTCGGTGACCCCTCCTCAAGGGGGGGTACTGTTGTGAATGGGTTTGAGATGAGTTCTGAGCAGAGGCTCCCTCTGGTGGTTACAAGCGGTACTAGTGAGGATTGGGAATCAGGTGTTACTGATTGGTCTTATTTAAGGGAATCATTTTCCCATCAGGGTTGCCGGTGATCAATTGTTCTGGTCTGAATCCTTCTTTCCAGTTTCCCTTGTAGCCTGCTGTGTCATGTCTGCATCTCCTGCTATCAGATAAGACAATTTCTTATTGTGTGTTTTTGCTATATTTTTGCATTTTGTCCTGCACTTCTGTGGGGGCCTTCAGGGTCCCCTCCGGGGCTTTTGCCCTCTCAGTTTGGTCCAGCCACTGTGTTTTGTACTTTTGCTTTTTGCAGTTTTTTCAGTGGCTGCTGTTTTTGTTACACCAGAGAACTAATTTAGGTGGTAGAGGTCGTGTGATCTCAGGTGATTTTGAAATTAGTAAGTTGGTGTTTTTCAGGGTTTTCTGGGATTGCAGTAAGTACCCTTCCTATCCTTTTCTATTTAGATAGTTTGGGCCCCAGCGTTTGCTCATACTATTTTCTTTCTGTGTCAGTATTTCCTCTTGTCTAACCGCCATTACATGTTTGGGGGCTTTCTATTATCTTTGGGGTTCTGCTCCGGGGCAGATAGCTTTCCTATTTCTATCTTTAGGTGTAGTTAGTTTCTCAGGCTGTGACGAGGCGTCTAGGACCATCGTAGGAACGCTCCACGGCTGCCTCTAGTTGCGGTGGTTAGTCAGGGTACTGCAATCTCATAGATTCCAACTGCTCTGGTGTATTTCCTTTTTTACCTGCACTCCTCAGCTACCGTAACATAACAACTGGGTCTCTGGACAACAGTGACAGAGGTTCTTCCATGGCGATCCTGTGAGGAAGCCGAACCAGCTGTGTGTGAGCTGGAGGAAGAGGCTCCAACACAAGCTGAAGATGTAGGTGCTGCTGTAGGTTGGCCTACATCTCCAGTGTGTCTTTGTAACTCAACCACGTGCTTTGACCGCACATGTTTCCACATATTTGTGGTATTAAGGTTACTGACACTTTTACCTCTTTTTACTTTTTGATTACACAGCTTGCATTTGACATAGCAAATATCATCTGCAAGTGTGTCAAAAAAGGACCACGCAGTGCAAGTCCTGGGAGCGCCCGTTTTGGCTGTTGGAAGAGAACTGCTACGAACGGGTGCCAAACTGGAGGCTACAGGCAACCGAGTCTGCAGCCTACCTCTCCCTACTGTTTGGACCGTTGGGGCAATCTCTTCCTCAGAGCTGCTACCACCACCTTCCTGTTCCTCACGCCATGTTGGGTCTTGGACCTCATCATCTCCACTACCCTCTTCCAACACCTGCTGCTGTTGGGTGGTCTGGCCAGCACCATGCTCAACAGAAACTGGCACCTGAGTCTCATCATCATCAGATGCGTTCTGCGGTGTGCTGACCATCGGCACTGGCTCACCCGCCTCTTCAGATTCAGAGAGACACAGCTGTTGCGCATCACTGCATACTGCCTCTTCTTCACATTCCAGAATGCTGCTTGGCAGGGCCCCTGTTTGCAAGCCAACAGATTCTGAGAACAGAAGCAGAGACTCAGATGGCTCCTTTACAGAGCTCTCTGACTGCCTGGGCAATTTGGCAGGCGGTGAAGAGACAGATGGTTGTTCAACAGTGCTGTGGTCCTGAGAGGAGGTGGAAGCAATTGAAGTCGATGCATTGGCTGCCATCCAACCAACAACGGCTTCAATTTGTTCTTCCCGCAGCAGGGGGGTATGCTGAGCTCCTACAAAAGTGCGCATAAAGGAACGCTCACGGGGAAAACTGGTGGATGCTGTGTCACTGGGTGCGGCAGCAGCCACAGAATCCCCACGTCCTCTCCCTGCTGAAACTCCACGGCCACGACCACGTGCCTTACTCCCTGCCTTCTTCATCTTGGTAGATTGATGAAGAAAGTCAGAAAAGTTATAAGGCCTAAGTGTGGTTATTCCTCAGAGACTGCAGTGAACACTGCAGACAACTGTTCAGTAGCTGTGAAAGGCCCCTTTGTGTACTTCTATAGTGTTTGCAACCAATGTATTGTATACGAATGGAAGCGCGTCACACTAATAGATTAGATTTTTTTCAAATATAATGGAGCAGCACCAATTAGAGAAAAATGTGAAGGATGAGGCAGTGACACACGCTCAGCAGACTACAACCAGCAGTGGTTGAAGAACTAACTGGAGCGTAATCTGCACTCAAAAAATGAAAAGCTCACAGACTACAGTGAACACTGCAGACAACTGTTCAGTAGCTGTGAAAGGCCCCTTTGTGTACTTCTATAGTGTTTGCAACCAATGTATTGTATACGGATGGAAGCGCGTCACACTAATAGATTAGATTTTTTTCAAATATAATGGAGCAGCACCAATTAGAGAAAAATGTGAAGGATGAGGCAGTGACACACGCTCAGCAGACTACAACCAGCAGTGGTTGAAGAACTAACTGGAGCGTGATCTGCACTCAAAAAATCAAAACCTCACAGACTGCAGTGAACACTGAAACACAACTGTTCACTATCTGTGAAAGGCTCCTTTCTGTACTTCTATAGTGTTTGCAACCAATGTATTGTATACGGATGGAAGCGCGTCACACTAATAGATTAGATTTTTTTCAAATATAATGGAGCTGCACTAATTCCACAAAACAAAATAAAAAAAAGAGTCAGTGAGTGACACGTGCAGATGCCTACAAACAGCGGTGGATGCAGAGCAAACTGCAGCGTCACCTGCACTCTCACACACACCTTGCACAGAGCTGTTAAAACAACACTGGCAAAAGGAAGCTTTACACAGCGGTTGGTAAACTAGCCTGCCTAAAGCACAGTACACAAAATCACAATGTCTAACTGTCCCTCAAAGTCAGCAGAACAGCGTTCTGTCCCTAACTGAGTTCACAGCACAGTGACGCTAAAATGGCGGCGGCGCCTTTTATAGTGCATTCTGACATCATTTCAGCAGCCAATCACAGCCATGCCATTAGTTAAGATGACCGCAGCATTACAGGATGTGCCCACACTTCATAAGATTCCTCATTAGCTGACTAAAATCACATTGCCTCTCAAAGAATTATGGGAACTTCCGATTCCGGTATACGATATTGGAAAAATATCGGAACTAAGTATCGGAATTCCGATACAGCGAATATCGGCCGATACCCGATACTTGCGGTATCGGAATGCTCAACACTATCCATAACCCATTGATCTGATGTTGAATTCTGTCCAATGTCCATGAACCACGGACGGACTAGGGACCCTAATGTCCAGACTGGTTATGGGTCTCCTCAGAGGTGTATCTAGGTTTTCCAGCACCCAGGGTAAAAATTCACTTTGGTGCGCCCCCCCCATCCCAAGCACATTTGCTATTTGCACACTTAGGCCAGGGTCACACTTGTGCCGGCTGCAGTGCTGGGTATTGATGCGCGAGTTTCTCGCATTGCACATGCAAGTGTGACCCCGGCCTTAGTCACGTGCTGCCTCCCTAATTCTCTCAATGTTCAGTGAATATCTGGGAGAAGGCGGTAAAAAACCTAGTTGTCCATAAGTATGAAAATCGCATATGAGTGAAGTGGCCATGTGATGACTGCTGGAACCAGCAAGCAGAGTAAATTACACATTGTTAGGATTGGCTACAGGGCTTTCATTGTCCAGGTTTGAGATGAAAGCCTGCAGTCACGCTATGTGACTGCAGCTTCTGAATTCTCACAGCACATGCACTGCATACTTCTAGGATTCTCCTTTGCTGGTGGGAAGAATGGATGGTCATGTAAGCACAAGAAAGCAATTTGTATACAGTACAGACCAAAAGTTTGGACACACCTTCTCATTCAATTATTTTTCTGTATTTTCAGGACTATGAAAATTGTAGAATCACACTGAAGGCATCAAAACTATGAACTAACACATGTGGAATTATACATTAAACTTTACAAAAAAGTGTAAAACAACTGAAAATATGCCTTATATTCTAGGTTCTTCAAAGTAGCCACCTTTTGCTTTGATTACTGCTTTGAACGCAGAAAAGGTGAACGGATGGACTCTACATGCATGGTTCCCACGTGAAGCATGGAGGAGAAGGTGTGATGGTGTGGGGGTGCTTTGCTGGTGACACTTTGTGGATTTATTCAAAATTGAAGGCATACTGAATCAGCATGGCTACCACAGCATATTGCAGCAGCATGCTATTCCATCCGGTTTGCGTTTAGTTGGACCATCATTTATTTTTCAACAGGACAATGACCCCAAACACACCTCCAGGCTGTGTAAGGGCTATTTGACCAAGATGGAGAGTGTTGGGGTGCTACGCCAAATGACCTGGCCTCCTCGGTCACCAGACCTGAACCAAATCAAGATGGTTTGGGGTGAGCTGAACCGCTCACCGCTTCAATTTTGAATAAATCCCCAACAGTGTCACCTGTTATGATTTGGTAGCTGAGGAGAGCAGGCAAAAAAGTAAATACACCAGAGAGGTTGGAATCTATGGGATTGCAGTACCCTGACTAACCACCACAACTAAAGGCAGCCGTGGAGCGTACCTACGTTGGTCCTAGACGCCTCGTCACAGCCTGAGAAGCTAACTACACCTAAAGACAGAAAGAGAAAAACTATCTGCCCCGGAGCAGATCCCCAAAGAACATAGAAAGCCCCCAAACATGTAATGGCGGTTAGACAAGAGGAAAATACAGAAACAGACAGAAAATAGTATGAGCAAACGTTGGGGCCCAAACTTCCTAAATAGAAAAGGATAGGAAGGACACTTACTGCAATCCCAAAAAACCCTGAAAAGTACCAACTCTACTAATTACAAAAACACCCGAGATCACATGACCTCTACTACCTAAATTAGTTCTCTGGTGTAACAAAACTAAACAGCAGCCACTGAAAAAACTGGAAAAGGCAAATGAACAAACAACAGTGGCTGAACTAAACTGAGAGGAGCACAAGCCCCCGGAGGGGACCCGGCAGACCCCCACAGAAGTGCAGGACAAAATGCAAAAAGCAAGCACAAAAAACTAAAAGAAGAAAATGTCTTATCTGTTAGCAGAAGATGCAGGCACGAAACAGCAAGCTACAAAGTGAACAGGAATCAAAGATGAGACCAGAACAATTGATCACCGGCAACCCTGATGGGAGGGAACCTCCCTTATATAAGACCAGTCAGTAACACCTGATCGCCAATCTTCACAATCTTCATTGGATAGTTCAGTACTGTTTGTAACCACCAGAGGGAGCTTCCGCTCAGAATTCATTTCTAGCACATTCACAACAGTACCCCCCCCTTGAGGAGGGGTCACCGAACCCTCATTTGAGCAACCAGGTCGGTCAGGATGAGCTCTGTGATACGCACGGATGAGTCTCCTAGCATGGATGTCCGAAGCAAACACCCAAGAATTGTCCTCCTGACCATAACCTCTCCACTTAAAAAATACTGGAGTTTCCGTCTAGAAAAACGAGAATTCAAATATTTTCTCAACCACATACTCCAGATTGCCCTCAACCAAAACAGGGTCAGGAGGCACAGCCATAGGAACCACTGGCTCGACAAACCTCTTCAATAAGGACTTGTGGAACACGTTATGGATCTTAAATGTCCCTGGAAGGAGTAAACGAAAGGAAACAGGATTAAGAATCTCCATAATCTTATAAGGTCCAATGAACCTAGGCTTAAACTTAGGAGATGCAACTCTCATAGGGATATTTCTTGAGGACAACCAGACCAAGTCCCCCACTTCAAACCGAGGACCATCAGTCCTATGCCGGTTGGCAAACCGCTGGGCCCTCTCCTGAGAGAGGGACAACCTCTCCACTACCTGGTCCCAAATCTGCTGCATACGCTCCACAACAGAGTCAACACCTGGACAGACAGAAGCCTCCGTCTGTCCTGAAGAAAATCGAGGGTGAAACCCAAAATTGCAGAAAAATGGAGACATCAAAGTGGCAGAGCTAGCCCTATTATTAAGAGCAAACTCAGCCAAAGGCAAAAAAGAGACCCAGTCATCCTGATCAGCAGACACAAAGCATCTCAGATAAGTCTCCAATGTCTGGCTTGTTCTCTCAGTTTGTCCATTGGTCTGAGGATGAAAAGCCGAGGAGAAAGACAATTGATCACCAAGTTTAGAACAAAAAGTCCTCCAAAATCTGGAAACAAACTGGACTCCTCTGTCAGACACAATGTTCTCAGGAATGCCGTGTAACCGAACCACGTGCTGAAGGAGCAAAGGCACCAATTCAGAGGGGGAAGGCAACTTAGGTAATGGCACAAGATGTATCATTTTGGAAAACCTATCACAAATCACCCAGATAACGGTCATTCTCTGAGAAACAGGGAGGTTGGAAATGAAATCCATAGAGATATGGGTCCATGGTCTCTTGGGCACAGGCAATGGCATCAACAAACCACTAGAGCGAGAGCAAGGCTTGGAGCGAGAGCAAGTCCCGCAGGACTGCACAAATTCCCTGACGTCACGAGACAAAGTAGGCCACCAAAAGGACCGACTAACCAAGTCTCTGGTACCAAAAATTCCGGGATGACCGGCCAACGTGAACAATGAATCTCAGACATCACACTCTTTTTCCACCGGTCTGGGACAAACAATTTCCCAATAGGGCAGCGCTCGGGTTTATCCTCCTGACACCGTTCCAGAGCCAGTCTCAAATTGGGCGAGATGGCGGAAAGAACTACACCCTCTTTCAAAATAACAGCAGGATCAGATAACTCAGGAGAGTCCGCAAGGAAACTCCTCGAGAGGGCATCCGCCTTAACATTCTTAGTGCCAGGAAGAAAGGAAACCACAAAATTAAAACGTGTGAAAAACAAGGCCCACCTGGCCTGTCTAGGATTAAGTCGCTTGGCTGATTCCAGATAAACCAGATTCTTATGGTCCGTAAGGACCACCACCTGATGTTTGGCTCCCTCCAGCCAATGTCTCCACTCTTCAAAAGCCCACTTTATGGCCAATAACTCCCGATTACCCACGTCATAATTACGTTCAGTTGGAGAAAATTTTCGAGAGAAAAAGGCACAAGGGTTACTTTTAGAGGTCTCTGGATCTCTTTGGGACAAAACGGCACCTGCCCCAATTTCAGAGGCATCAACCTCCACCTGAAATGGCAGAGAAACATCAGGCTGCCGTAGAACAGGAGCAGAAGTGAATCTCTGCTTAAGTTCCTGAAACGTAGAGACTGCCTCAGGAGGCCAATTCACCACATCAGAACCCTTTCTGGTCAAATCAGTTAATGGTTTAACAATAACCGAGAAATTACCAATAAATTTACGATAAAAATTGGCAAAACCCAAGAATCTCTGAAGAGCCTTTAATGAAGTAGGTTGGACCCAATCACAGATGGCCTGAACCTTGACCGGGTCCATTTCAATAACAGATGGGGACAAAATGAATCCCAGAAATGAGATCCTCTGTACGCCAAAAAGACACTTTGATCCCTTCACATACAGAGCATTCTCTCTCAAAATCTAGAACACAGTCCGAACATGTTTCACATGAGAGTCCCAGTCATTGGAAAAAATCAAGATATCATCCAAATAAACAATCAGAAATTTGTCCACAAAATCCCTGAAAATGTCATTCATGAAGGACTGGAAGACAGAAGGAGCATTAGTGAGCCCAAAGGGCATCACTAGGTACTCAAAATGCCCCTCTGGGGTATTAAATGCCGTCTTCCATTCATCCCCGTGCTTAATGCAAATAAGGTTATATGCCCCCTTGAGGTCAAGCTTGGTAAACCAAGTAGCACTTTTCACCCTGGAAAACAGGTCAGAAATCAAGGGTAACGGATATTGATATTTCACAGTGATATTGTTCAAGAGACGATAATCAATACACGGCCTTAATGAACCATCCTTTTTGGCCACAAAGAAAAAACCGGCACCCAAGGGTGAAGAGGATGGTCTGATATGACCCTTCTCCAATGACTCCTTGATATAAGACCGCATAGCGTCATGTTCAGGTACAGACAAGTTAAAAAGGCGACCTCTTTAGGGAATTTACTACCAGGCACTAATTCAATAGCGCAGTCATAGCTCCTATGGGGGGGCAAGGATGCAGATTTACTTTCGCTAAACACATCAGAAAAATCAGTCAAAAAGTCAGGAACATCCTGAGCCTGGGGGGAGGCAGAAAAAACAGGAGTGTTGGTATTAACACATTGGCAGCCCCAACTGGTTACAGACACAGATTTCCAATCCAAAACAGGATTATGAGATTGTAACCAAGGGAAACCCAGTACGATAATGTCATGCAGATTATACAGCACCAAAAATTTGCAACTCTCCTGATGATCAGGTTCAACCCTCATTATCACCTGAGTAGAGAACTGAGGTTTATTCTCAGCCAAAGGGGTAGAATCGATCCCCAGTAGGGGAATAGACTTCCGTAGGGGTATCAAGGGAAACCCACAACGTTTAGCAAAATCAAAATCCATCAGGTTAATAGATGCTCCCGAATCAACAAAAGCCTGAGCAGAAAATGTGGATAGGGAGCAAATCAGGGTAACAGTCAACAAAAATTTAGTTTGAACACTACCCAAGACAACTGAACGTGCAAAACGTCTTCCCCGCTTAGGGCAGACTGAAATAGCATGAGAGGCATCACCACAGTAGAAACATAACCCATTGCGTTTTCGAAACTCATGACGCTGTGCCCCAGAAGCCACTCTATCACACTGCATGGGTTCAGAAGCTGGTTCACAAGGCAACACTGTTCCACGCATACCTCTACGCTCACGCAAACGTCTGTCAATTTGAATCGCTAATGACATAGAATCATTGAGACCAGAGGGGACAGGGAATCCCACCATAACATCCTTTACATTCTCTGACAGACCCTTCCGAAAAAGGGCTGCCAAAGCATCGTCATTCCATTTGGTCAGGACTGCCCACCTTCGGAATCTCTGACAGTATAACTCAGCGTCCTCAAGCCCCTGATTTAATGCCAACAAGGCTTTTTCAGCTTGATCAGTGACATTAGGCTCATCGTACAATAACCCCAGAGCCTGAAAAAATGCATCAACATTACTCAAATCAGGATCCCCAGGTGTCAGGGAAAAAGCCCAATCCTGAGGATCGCCGCGCAGGAGAGAGATGACAATTTGAACCTGCTGTGCTGCGTTCCCTGAGGACTTAGATTTCAAGGCAAAAAACAACTTACAGTTATTTTTGAAATTCAGAAATTTAGCTCGAACCCCTAAAAACAAATCTGGCATGGGAATCCTAGGTTCCACAACAGGCAACCCTTCAAGATAGGTAGCAATACTCCGAACTTCAGTGGCAAGCTGATCCACACGGCCAGACAACTGTGCAAACTCCATTGAGAGAAAAAAAAAATCCTCCTCAGCATTCAGAGAAACAGAGGGAAAAAAAAAATCTCTGACAACTCTGACAATCTTCTTTCTTTAACACTATTTTTCCCTTCTGTGAGTACCATACAAATATCAGTTTTTTGGCCGGTGATACTGTTATGATTTGGTAGCTGAGGAGAGCAGGCAAAAAAGGAAATACACCAGAGAGGTTGGAATCTATGGGATTGCAGTACCCTGACTAACCACCACAACTAAAGGCAGCCGTGGAGCGTACCTACGTTGGTCCTAGACGCCTCGTCACAGCCTGAGAAGCTAACTACACCTAAAGACAGAAAGAGGAAAACTATCTTCCCCGGAGCAGATCCCCAAAGAACATAGAAAGCCCCCAAACATGTAATGCTGGTTAGACAAGAGGAAAATACAGACACAAACAGAAAATAGTATGAGCAAACGTTGGGGCCCAAACTTCCTAAATAGAAAAGGATAGGAAGGACACTTACTGCAATCCCAAAAAACCCTGAAAAGTACCAACTCTACTAATTACAAAAACACCCGAGATCACACGACCTCTACCACCTAAATTAGTTCTCTGGTGTAACAAAACTAAACAGCAGCCACTGAAAAAACTGGAAAAGGCAAATGAACAAACAACAGTGGCTGAACTAAACTGAGAGGAGCACAAGCCCCTGGAGGGGACCCGGCAGACCCCCACAGAAGTGCAGGACAAAATGCAAAAAGCAAGCACAAAAAACTAAAAGAAGAAAATGTCTTATCTGTTAGCAGAAGATGCAGGCACGAAACAGCAAGCTACAAAGTGAACAGGAATCAAAGATGAGACCAGGACAATTGATCACCCGCAACCCTGATGGGAGGGAACCTCCCTTATATAAGACCAGTCAGTAACACCTGATCACCAATCTTCACAATCTTCATTGGATAGTTCAGTACTGTTTGTAACCACCAGAGGAAGCTTCCGCTCAGAATTCATTTCTAGCACATTCACAACAGTCACCAGCAAAGCACCCCCACATCATCACACCACCTCCCCCTTGCTTCACGGTGGGAACCAGGCATGTAGAGTCCATCCGTTCACCTTTTCTGCATGCAAAGCAGTAATCAAAGCAAAAGGTTGCTACTTTGAAGAACCTAGAATATGAGACATATTTTCAGTTGTTTCACACTTTTTTGTAAAGTGTAATGTATAATTCCACATGTGTTAATTCATAGTTTTGATGCCTTCAGTGTGATTCTACAATTTTCATAGTCATGAAAATACAGAAAAATCTTTGACTGAGAAGGTGTGTCCAAACTTTTGGTCTGTACTGTACTTCTGGCCACATTCTGACTATTCCTGTCAGGCTTCGCTGAAATCCTTTTCAGTGAGTGAGCCCACGCATGTCAAATCAGCACGTGACCACATGTATGAAAATCGCCAGAATCAGAGAATCCTGACAGCGTGCAGTGCACACTGTGAGAATTCAGAAGTCTGCAGAAACATAAAATGACTGCAGACTCATCACAAACTTAAACAACCCCTTTAATGCTCCAAACATAAATAAAAATATGAAAATTAGTCAGTATCACAAAAATGTTTACATCCAGGTACCTTATAGATGACGTTGTCTCTGATTGTCATTCTCTTTCTTTTTGTCTTCAACATCTTAAGACACCATGATGACTTTTCTCAGCCACAGCGCGTCTCTGCAGAATTCCATCCTCTCCAGCGCATCCCCACATTAAACCTTTAAAATAGCGAATTAAATAAAAATATCTGCCCTAAGCTGAGCTTTTTCAATAAATAATTTCCCCTCACTATATTCCCTGCACAAAATATAACCCACACACTATCCCTCTTAAGGTACATGCCCTCCATACTGCCCCATCCTTTCCATACGGGGCCCCTCTTATTTATTATTATGCATTGCTTATATAGCTTTATCTCACTCTGCAGCACTTTACATACATTATTATAGCTGTCCTCATTAGGGCTCACAATCTAAATTCCCTATCAGTATGTCTTTGGAGTGTGGGATGAAACCAGAGTACCTGGTGGAAAGAAGAACATACAAACTCCTTGCAGATGTTGTATTTGGTGGGATTTGAACCCAGGACTCCAGTTCTGCAAAGCTGCAGTTCTAACCACTGAGCCACCAAGCTGCCTCTTCATACTGTTCTCTTACACTGCCCCCCTATAGGGCACAGTCTCTACACTGTGCCCCTCATCACACTTCCTCTCCTTATCTTACTGTCCCCTCCTGGCTGTTCCCTTACACTGTCCCCCCATTCCATTTCCCTCACACTACCCAGTCTCTGTTTTATGCCCAGTCATACTTTTCTCCTCCCATACTGTCTCCTCACACTATTCCCCTCAATAGTCTCTTCACATATTTCCCACTCCCTCCTTATATTGTCTCCTCTCACATCCCCCTAATAACCATACCATCCTTCTTATATATTTAACCACTTGCTCTCCATACTGTCTCCTCACAAATTCCCCCGACTTCCCATACTTTGTATCCATCCATCCCATCACCCTCGCTTCCTATACTGTGTCCACATATATTCTTCCACTTGCGACTCATACTGTGTCTGCAGCCATCCCCCCATTCATCATACTGTGTCTGCACAGTATACCATTCTGTGTCGGCATACTGTATAATCCCCCTTCATTCTTAATACTGTGTCCTCACCCATCCTCAAATCTTTTTTCTTCTCCCCCAAACTGTGTACTCAAATCTTATTTCTTCTCCAGCCCAAACTGACCTCAAATCTTATTTCTTCTCTCTTACCTCCGAAACTGCTTCCTCAAATTCTATTTCTTCTCCCCCTACTGCTGTTACAATAAATGTTCGGTGTCTTCAGATCCACTTGAGCAGTTCTATTGTTTGCGCCTCTGCAGTGCTTGCGAGTGATGTCAGCAGCGTGATCACATGACTTGATCACACTGTTGGCGTCCTCCTGACCTGGCAGTCAGGGCTTCAATTGTACTTGCATCTGAAAGACACAAGTACAATTGATCACTGGGACCCGTGGCACTGCGCCTTCTCTGAGCCGGCTGTCAATTTAACAGCTGGCTCAGAGAACATCAGACTCCCAATCCAGGGGTCTGCAAAATGCACTCATCGGAGAGACACCTCGGACTTCCACATCAGGCAGCCCAATGGCGCCCGACTGGTAGCTGTACCCAGGGCACATGCCCCGCATGTCTCCCCTTAGGGTGAGTTTCCACGGTCAGGAAACGCTGCGTGTTTGGCGCTGTGCGCTGGCGCAGCGCCAAACACGCAGCGTCCAGATGTTACAGCATAGTGGAGGGGATTTCAAGAAATCCCGTCTCCACTATGCGTAACAATACGCAGGTGGCAAACCTGCGTAAACGGACATGCGGCGCGTCTTTTTAGACCGCAGCATGTCCTCGCGTATTGCGGCGACGGTGCGTCGCCGCAACATAATTAACACAGGGCTATGTAGCCCTGCGCTCTTTCCGGAGGTGTTCCGGAGGTGTCCTGAACACCTCCGGAAAGAGCGCGCGTCAGAAAGGGGGCGGGGCTTAGACGGAGCGGAATTTCCGCTCCGTCAAAAGCGCTATGGTTCCGGACCGTGGAATTATACATGCATCTTGAAAAAGGAAGTTTTCTCCAGCAATGGACTTTATGAATAAAACTTAGTGTGTATTGTACTGTCATTATAATAGCAAGGACAATGGCATACCTCGGATACACTGGAGGCAAAACCAACGTGTTTCGACAGCTAGGTCTTAGTCATGGTTTGATGAAAGTAGACTGAGATGTGGTTATATAGAAAATCCCTTACTTGGCACACATTGGATCTAATTAATCATGGTCCTAGTGAACATTAACCTCTTGGAGTGCTGGATGTATAGAGAAGAGAAAAAAAAAAGAAACATTTTTGGGGTGGTTTTTTTCTCTATACACACAGCACTCCAAGGGGTTAAAAATAATAATGCCAATAATAATAAATATTAATTGATTTCATGTGTATTTCATATTGACATAAAAGGTGACTCACCCAGGTGCATATTGTCTATTCAGAGTCACTATACGTTTACACGTCGCGTTTAGCATCTATAAATCGCGCATGTCTGTGTGCTTCATTGCTGAACAGTTAATGGAGACACAGTTGCGCAGTTGCGAATTAAAGTTCGCAATTGCCATCTTTAGTAACAAGTATGGATACTGATTGCTTACTGCGGCAACCATCTTAGGCTGTGGTTCCACGGTCCGGAACCACAGCGCTTTGGACGGAGCGGAAATTCCGCACCGCTCAAAGCCCCGCCCCCTTTCTGACGCGCGCTCTTTCCGGATGTGTTCCGGACACCTCCAGAACACATCCGGAAAGAACGCAGGGCTGCATAGCCCTGTGTTATTTACTTTGCGGTGACGCAGCGTCGCCGCAAGACGCTAAGACATGCTGCGGTCTGAAAAGACGCGCCGCATGTCCAGAAACGCAGGTCTTCCGCCTGCGTATTTTTACGCATAGTGGAGACGGGATTTCTTGAAATCCCCTCCACTATGCTGTAACATCTGGACGCTGTGTGTTTGGCGCTGCGCCAACGCACAGCGCCAAACATGCAGCAAATCCGGAGTGTTTCCTTATCGTGGAAACATACCCTGACATGTGGGTATCTTATACTTAGGCAATGATTTTGCGGCTGCGCAGTCATAAATTATTTACTGCAAACGCCAACTTATATATGGACAATCTCCTCCAAATTAGATGAAGGTAAATTTTAGTACGTAGTAGGATTTATAAAGCACATGAGAACACTTGTGTTTGGAATGGGCATTTATTCCTTAATCATGTGCTGTGATAACTTAGCAATTGTATTGCCCTTGCCGATATATTAAATTTATATGCAAAAAAGAATTGATCAGGGTATTGAGATGGTCATTGTGATTAGAGTTGAGCGAATATGGTCGGATTCGGTCACCAAATATGAATTTGCCATATTGGTGCCATATTGTCACCCTATTCGTGTCCAATTTATGTTTGATGATCAGTTCCGAACATATTCGGTAATTTCTTCTCACATTGACTCCAATGACGTTTGGCTGTGTTCGGGAAATGTTGCAAAAACAACATTCGCAGCGATCATAATCGGAACCGAATTTTGAAAAATTCGCTCAATTCTAATTGTGATAAAGTACCCTTACCCAAACACTCCAAGATGTCCCTAGATTTAGAGGCAATCCTGGGTGTTTGTGGTATATGTGAGATAAAAAATCTGTCAGGGTCAATGTGTTCCACTACAATATCCATGTTGGGTAAATATGGATATGCATTATATTTAAGAAAAAATGACCACTAATTCTCCCACCCTATTTAAATACAGTGATAACAAAAGCAATGGTGATTTATTGAATGAATACACTTAATTGACCAATCCTTAAAGACAAAATAAAGTCATAATTAAACAAAATAAAAAATATAAAGAACAAAATTAATTTAATTTTTAGGACAATAAAGTAAGCGGATGAGTCAAATTCATCTGTCAATTCTTTGTGGGAGCAAGTGATCTGTAAATGATAAAAAATAGAAAGATTAGAATCTCTTTATATTATACATAGTCAGACAATTATAAAATACTTTCTTGAAAATAATATACTATTTATAAAACCTAATTACACCGCTGGGGATAGAGAGAATAACAATACAGAAGAGGGGTTTAGTTTAGCACAATCATATACCGTAATTGAGTAAATTTTATAATCTGCATTTAAACCTGTATGCTTCAAAGTACCGTATTTTTCGGACTACAAGATGCACCGGACTATAAGACGCACCCAGGTTTTAGAGGTGGAAAATAGGGAAAATTATATTTGAAGCAAAAAATGTGGTAAAATATTTAATAACTAGTGTTGAGCGATACGATACTGCAAATATCGGGTATCGGCTGATATTAGCTGTATCGGGCTTTCGATTCCGAATACCGATATTTTCGTCATATCGGATACCGGAATCGGGATTGTCACTGTCACTGTCTGTGTCCGTCGGTCGGGTCTGTCACTGTCAGTGTCCGTCGGTCGGGTCTGTCAGGAGTCAGCGGCACTTACCTGGCAGAAGATCTCCGGCGGTCACGGCCTGGACTGCTTCATGGCCGCCATCATCTTTCCCCGGCGGTCACATGCAGTTTCTCGCGATAACTGCAGTGACTGCTGGGTAATCCCGGCCGTAAAGCAGTCAGTCCGATGACGTCACCGCCGGGGAAACAGGTAATCAGCTGTGCTGCGTCGCGATGACAGGCTCTGCCTGTCATTGCGATGTAGCAGAGCTGGATCGTCGTGGGACAGTCGTTACTATGGACTGCGTCGGACAGGTGGTATACTGTTGGTTTGTTTTTTTTCTTTTTTTACAGGAGATCGATGGCGTAGCAGGAATGAGAGAGTAATAAAAAAAATGAAAACTGTGTTGTCTCTTTTATTTCATTAAAATACTTTTTTCTTGCTTTGTCTTTTTTTTATGCATTTAATAACTTTGGGATTAATAATGGATCGGTGTCTTATTGACGCCTCTCCATTATTAACCGGGCTTATTGTCACCGTGCAATCAATGGTGACATTAACCCCTTATTACCCCACTTGCCACCGCTACAGGGCAGTGGGAAGAGCCGGGTAAAGTGCCACAATTGGCACATCTTTTGATGCGCCAAATGTGGGGCTGCTGTAGCCTGGTATTATCAGGCTGTTGAGGGCCAAAATCCATGGGCCTTGACAGTCTTTTAATACCAGGCCGCAGCAGTCTGCATTTTACTTGGCTGGTTAACAAAAATAGGGGGACCCCTACGCCGTTTTTTTTTCGAGGGGATCCCCTATTTTTGTTAACCAGCCAAGCTAAGCAGACTGCTGTGGCCTGGTATTATCAGGCTTGCAAGGTCCATGGATATTGGATCCTTACCAGCCTGAAAAACCAGGCCTCAGCGGTCTGCTTCATCTGGCTGGTTAACAAAAATAGGGGGGACCCCACGCCAATTTTTTCGAGGGGATCCCCTATTTTTGTTAATCAGCCAAGATATGCAGACTGCTGTGGCCTGGTATTATCAGGCTGGCAAGGTCCATGGATCTTGGCTCCTTAACAGCCTGAAAATCCAGGCCTCAGCGGTCTGCTTCATCTGGCTGGTTAACAAAAATAGGGGGGACCCCACGCCATTTTTTATTCGAAGGGAACCCCTATTTTTGTTAATCAGTTCCCTCTGACGTCACTGATTGTGTCCCTGGCTGACCTGAAGTGAAAGTGGAAAGCAATCAATTAAGCTTTCCACTTCCTCTCCTGTCAGCCAGGAGAGGAACTTATTCATTTGGGGGTTTACTGTGAGGCTGCAGCATTAGCTGCGGTCCCTGCAGTAAACATTAACCCTTTCTGAAGGATTACACTGTGGGACCTGACTGTGCATGGGATAGGTAAGAATAATTTTGCTTTTTTATTTTATTTTTATTACAGGAAATGGTTTTTGCAGTCAAATAAAAAATGGTCAAAAACATGTGTCTTTATTTCATTAAAATGATTTTTAATTAAAGTGTGTGTGTTTTATTTTTATTTCATGCAATAGGATTAATAATTGATAGTTGTCTAATTGACAGCTCTCAATTATTAACCTGGCTTAAGGTCACCTTTCAATTGCAATGTGGCTTTAACCCCATATTAACCCATTCGCCACCGCTACAGGGCAATGGGAATAGATGGGCAAAGTGCACAGAAAGGGCGAATCTAATTATAGATTTGTCTTTTCTGGGGTGTCTGGGGCAGATGTTAGTAGCCAGGGGGGGGGCAAAAATAATGGTCCCTCTCTGGGCTATTATTCACTGTCTTTGTCTGTCTGGTTGCGAAAATAGGGCGGAGACCCACGCATTTTTTTAAACAATTTTACACCTCATATATATATATATATATATTATAGATATAGATATATATATACATGTCATTGAATTTGTGACACATATATATATATTTATATTTATAGTTCATACACTTCTACATAGTATAATAGCCGCTAATTCAATTGCAGACTTTTGTGAAAATGCAGAACCCGACATGAAATGACACTTGGTGTACATAGGGTTAACCATGTCTTTTCATGTCCTTTGCTATCTGATTTGCACAAACAATTACATCAGTCTATGTGTGCAAAATTTCACACCTGTAGGGGTTAATTAAAGGTGTAAATTCGTAGCAAAAAAGTCCGGTTTTTTACAACGAATTTACACCTTTAATTAACCCCTACAGGTGTGAAATTTTGCACACATAGACTGATGTAATTGTTTGTGCAAATCAGATAGCAAAGGACATGAAAAGACATGGTTAACCCTATGTACACCAAGTGTCATTTCATGTCGGGTGCTTCTGTCTTTTCACAGAAGCCGGCTTTACCTGGCAATTGAATCAGAGGATATTTTACTATGTAGAAGTGTATAAACTATACATATATGTATATATATATGTCACAATGACATGTATATATATATATATATATGTATTCTATGTGTGTATATTTAGTGTTTACAAGGAAATAAAGGTTTTTTTTAGTTGCGATATTTTGTTCCCATAGACTTACATGGGACTTCCGGTATCGGAATCGGATATCGCCGATATTTAGTGATATCGGCGATACCATTCCGATCCGATATTTTTAGATATCGAGCAGTATCGCTCAACATTATTAATAACATAAATAACATACTATTATATGTGGTGTTATTATATATAATAGCATGTTATTATGTAGGAAGCTACGGGTAGGAGATGGTGCTGCGGGACCAGTGTGGTGTCTGTAAACTACTATGTGAAGACGCTGGAGGGTGAGTATAAGGCCGGGGTCACACATGCGAGAAACTCGCACGATTTCGTGTGAGTCTCTCGCATGAACACCCGGCACTGCCGCTGGCACTCAGACTGGAGCGTGCGGCTGCATAGAAATAGAGACAGATGATAGAGACGAGATGATAGAGACAGAGATGATAGAGACAGATGTAGAGACAGAGATGATAGAGACAGATGATAGAGACAGAGATGATAGAGACAGATGATAGAGACAAAGATGATAGAGACAGAGATGATAGAGACAGAGATGATAGAGACAGAGATGAGAGAGACAGAGATGATAGAGACAGATGATAGAGACAGATGATAGAGACAGATGAAAGAAACAGAGATGATAGAGACAGATGATAGAGACAGAGATGATAGAGACAGATGATAGAGACAGAGATGATAGAGACAGAGATGAAAGGGACAGATGATAGAGACAGATGATAGAGACAGATATGATAGAGACAGATATGATAGAGACAGATATGATAGAGACAGAGATGAGAGACAGAGATGATAGAGACAGAGATGATAGAGACAGATGATAGAGACAGAGATGATAGAGACAGATATGATAGAGACAGATATGAGACAGACAGAGATGAGAGAGACAGAGATGAGAGAGACAGATGATAGAGACAGAGATGATAGAGACAGATGAAAGAAACAGAGATGATAGAGACAGATGATAGAGACAGATATGATAGAGACAGAGATGATAGAGAGAGAGATGATAGAGACAGACGATAGAGACAGAGATGATAGACAGATGATAGAGACAGAGATGATAGAGACAGAGATGATAGAGACAGAGATGATAGAGACAGATGAAAGAAACAGAGATGATAGAGACAGAGATGATAGAGACAGATGATAGAGACAGATGATAGAGATAGATGATAGAGACAGAGATGATAGAGACAGAGATGATAGAGACAGATGATAGGGACAGAGATGATAGAGACAGAGATGATAGAGACAGAGATGATAGAGACAGATGATAGAGACAGAGATGATAGACAGATGATAGAGACAGAGATGATAGAGACAGATAGAGACAGAGATTATAGAGACAGATGATAGAGACAGAGATGCATTTTTAATGCGTTTCATGTGCGCACCATGCGCTGCGCAAAAAAACGCAAGTGTGAAAGTAGCCTAGCCTTTTAATTAATTCTCAGTTGTACAGTGTGTCTGAAGGACCTGTGATGACATCATGAAGAGGCAGGGCTTTGGTCATGTGATGCTCCAGCCCGCCCTCTTCATGACCTCATCACAGGTCCTTCACAGGAGCATTCAGCATCACATCAGCACAGCCCCCAGGCTGTCAGGTATGCGATGCCTCCTGCTGCACTCTGCTCCTGCCGCCTTCTTCTCCTTCAAACACAGATCTCCGCAGCTGCTGCAGGAATCAGGCACTGGGGAACCATGTGGCTCTGTGATTAGCTGCTCCCCGCTCACTGCTCAGCTGATAGGTGGGCGGGGAAGCGTCTGATTAATATTCACTGCACTTAAGTATCTGGACCAGGGGTTTCCCCAGTGCTTGTTTCCTGCAGTGGAGGGGATATTTTCCTGCCTCCTGCATCTCACTCCACCGCTGCCCCCTGCCCCCCTCCCCACATGTTACATTACGACCATAAGACACACCCACACTTTCCTCCCAAATTTGGAGGAAAAAAAGTGCGTCTTATGGTCAGAAAAATACGGTATTTGGCTTGAAGATACATTTCAATTCTCTTCAATTTAAAAAGTGGATTCTGTCCCCCCTCTTCTTTGTGGAGGAATGGCAACAATTGTCCTAAATTGGAGTTGTTTTTCTGAGTGGCACATTTCTGTAAAATGTTTTGAGACTGGAAGGTCCAGTTTCTTTTTCCTTATGGTATACTGGTGATGGTTGATTTGTGTTTTGAAATCCCAGTTAGTTTCACCAATGTACTATAAGGAATAAGGCAACTGCAAACTCAGAATTGCATGTCAAATAGTGATCAATACTATAGTTTACTGTTGTGAATGTGTTGGAGATGAGTTCTGAGCAGAAGCTCCCTCTGGTGGTTGCAGACAGTGCTGAACCATTTAGTGAAGATTGGCAATCAGGAGTTACAGACTGGTCCTATATAAGGGAGGTTCCCTCCCATCAGGGTTGCCGGTGATCAATTGTTCTTGTCTAACTGCTGTTGTTCCTGGTTCACTTGGAAGCCTGCTGAATCTTGCCTCTTCTCCTGCTTTCAGATAAGACATTTTCTGTTTTTATTTCTGTGCTTGCTTTTTGCATTTTTTCCTGCACTCTTGTGGAGGTCAGCCAGGTCCCCTCCGGGGGGCTTGTGCTCCTCTCAGTTTATCTGAGCCTCTGTTATTTGTTCATTTGCCTTTTCCAGTTTTTTCAGTGGCTGCGGCTTAGTTTTGTTACACCAGAGAACTAATTTAGGTGGTAGAGGTCGTGTGATCTCAGGTGTTTTTGAAATTAGTAGTGTTGGTACTTTTTAGGGTTTTTTGGGATTGCAGTAAGTTTTCCTTCCTATCCTTTTCTGTTTAGGAAGATTGGGCCCCAACGTTTGCTCATACTATTTTCTGTCTGTGTTTGTGTTTCCTCTTGTCTAACCGCCATTACATGTTTGGGGGCTTCCTATGTTCTTTGGGGATCTGCTCCTGGGCAGATAGTTTTCCTCTTTCTATCTTTAGGTGTAGTTAGCTTCTCAGGCTGTGACAAGCGTCTAGGACCAACGTAGGTACGCTCCACGGCTGCCTTTAGTTGTGGTGGTTAGTCAGGGTACTGCAATCCAGTAGATTCCAACCTCTCTGGTGTATTGCCGTTTTTGCCTGCTCTCCTCAGCTACCAAAACATAACAGTATCACCGGCCAAACTGAAAATTATATGGTACTCACAGAAGGGAAAAATAGTGTAAAAAAAAAAAGTTGTCAGAGTTGTCAGAGATTTTTTTTTCTGTTTGTTGCATTTTTTTTCCTCTGTTTCTCTGAGTGCTGAGGAGGATTTTTTTTTTTCTCTCAATGGAGCTTGCACAGTTGTCTGGCCGTGTGTATCAGCTTGCCACTGAAGTTCGGAGTATTGCTATCTATCTTGCTAGGTTGCCGGTTGTGGAACCTAGGATCCCCAATGCCAGATTTATTTTTGGGGGATCGAGCTAAATTTCTGAATTTCAAAAATAACTGTAAGTTGTTTTTTGCCTTAAAACCTAAGTCCTCAGGGAACGCAGCACAGCAGGTTCAAATTGTCATCTCTCTCCTGCGCGGCGACCCTCAGGATTGGGCTTTTTCCCTGACACCTGGGGACCCTGTTTTGAGTAATAATCCAAATATAATAATTTTTTGCTTAGGGGGCACTTCCTAATCAAATATAAATCCAAAAAAAGAAAAAGAAGCGTATCATGCCATAAAAAATCTCTTTAATTTTTATTGTAGAAAAAAATATATCATAGCAATGGTGCATCAATATAATATTTTAAAAGTAGGGACAGCAATACAAAAGAACCGCATTCAGATTAAAGTGAATAATTAGTCAATACACAGATCGTTGTGGCAAATGGAGACAAGGTATTTTCTCATAGAACAGAGACAAGATGGTAAAAGTCTCAGAAGAAAGTCAATATAAGCAAATGCTCAACTTATCCTAATTGGTGTTTGCGCCCATATGGCTGCAAATGCATATAAATGAGTTTACAACAGTTTCAGATTCTAATGAACAATTCTCCAGACACAACATAAAGTGTTAAATCACATTTAGAATATACCTGAAAAACGGCTGACACCCGACGCGCGTTTCGCTCTATAGCTTCCTCCAAGGGGATGTGCGTGTCTAGTACTGAAAGCTTGCATGCTTTTATAGCCCAAAGAGAGTCGCTAACAATGAAAATTTAGATGCGTCATATCCTTTTAGAGGAATTAAAGCCATATCAATCCCAGCTGAGTGTAATAGCAGTTGGTATGGTGACCATAGAAAGCGTCCGCTCAATGCTGGGTGATCGCAGGAGCTGATTCATCAAGGACGCGTTGCCAGGGTGACGCAGAGGCCTCGAAGGAACAACAGACCACCCACTGCTCAACGTCAGAGCAGGGGGAGTGTTGAAGCTGAAGCGTCTGCGCTGCACCCGATGCCGAAGGTAAGGACGAAATAAGCTTCAAAGATATCCTGTCCCATCCTCAGCTCGACATGTCAGAGCTAGGAGGAGATTAAGAACCCAAAAGCTATCGTTCTATCCAGGCATAATGTGCGTCTCAGCAAGGAGAGATATGGGAGAGATGAATTGAAAATTAAAGTGAATATACCGAGGAGGTAAAATAAAAATATGTGAAAAAGTGCATATTTAGGAACATTAGGGATAATATAATAAATGTGATAAGGGATGGAAGCTGTATAATACATGTGTGAAATATACCGGGGAATCAAACAAACAACCCTAATAATATAATTGATATATAAGAAAATTAAGAAACTGAAAAAAAAAAATAAATAAAAAAAAAGAAAGGAAAAATGAGTGTTAATGAGCATTCTTCTTTGTTAGGGAATCGACCAAACTTCCCATGGTGATCCAGGTCATGTGTGTCTTCAGATCAATACATCTCCTCTTTCTCAGGGATGGAATGATAAGGCATCATAAACGATATCAACGGCGACTCAAAGGCATATGAGTGATAGATACATGGCAATATATAACTATAATGAGAAAAATATAAGGTTAAAATCAAATTTAAAAAGCAGGCAGGAAATAATTAAAAACGAATTATAAGAAAGGGGCATAACTGAGCACCTCATTTAGGCCAGCAGGATGGACCGATCCAACTTTGGAGATCCATCTGGCTTCTAATTGGGCCAAATTTTTTCTCCAGTTCCCTCCCCTGATATCAATCCAGACCTTGTCAATGCCT
>JARQOD010005977.1:0-45236 GCA_033576555.1 Oophaga sylvatica | reverse complement strand
TGTCAGTGGAGTTAGAATCTTCTCCAAGAATTTGGAGAGAGGAGACAAAATTGAATCAGTGGAAGCCACTATGGGTCTCCCAGGTGGATTTTCCAAGTTTTTGTGCACTTTAGGTAAAGTGTAGAAAACAGGCGTGATTGGATTAGACTTATGTAAGTATTCGCAGGTTTGAGTGTCTAGCACATTGGAATATTTGTCCAATGTAATCTGAATTTTGCGAGATATCTCATGTGACGGATCACGAGTGAGTTTTAAATATACAGTTTGATCGTTCAACTGTCTATGTATCTCGGTTGTATATTTTGTTTTATCCATGATAACTAATGCTCCGCCTTTATCCGCGGGCTTGAAGATCAAATTCGTATTGTTTTGTAGTGAATGTAATGCCTGTTTTTCTATGGGAGACAAATTAAATGGAAAGAATAATCTCCCTTTTTCAATGTCACTCCTAATGGAGGAAAATGAACTCTGTATAAAGTTAATGAAAGTCTCAACCGCGTGAGACCCAGGTGGAGGACGGAAATTGCTCTTATTATGCAGGCCCATAGATTTGGCAGAAAATAAACTGGTAGAGGTGGTTTCCGTTGGAACGGTGTTACTAGAGTTGGCAAAATATACTTTAAGTCTGAGTAGATGAAAAAATCGTTGTAAGTCCATCTCTAGTTCAAATGTTTTACACTTATAGGCTGGACAGAAGGATAGATCTTTCTGTAGTATGTTATGCTCAGCTACCCCAAGTGTCCTTGAGGAGATGTTGATGACCAGTGATTCCGTACCTGGGATCTCGTGACGCGGGAGAAATTTTGACTGTTTCCTCCTGTAGCCGCCCCTCCTCGTCTTCTTCTTGGGAAGCGTCTCTGTGATCCTAAAAAATTGCTAGAGGTGGAGGGTGTGTTGCTTCTCTCTTGTTCAGATTCTGAGGTGGAATAGTCAGTGGAAGATTTCTGGAAACGGGTCTGACGTCTAGAAGATGGATGTTCCTGCCACCTGTATACTCTATTGAGTTCGTAGTCAGTAGTATCCCTTGCGAACTTGTTCCGTTTGCGACTCTCGGTGTCGATTCTGTGTTGGTCTAAGCGAACTTGAATCTGGGATTTGAGTGTGGAAAGTTCCTCTGTGGTGCCAGTGGTGGCTAGTTGTGATTCAATGTTCCGGATTTCGGTATTGTTCTTCTCGATGGCTTGGTTGAGATGCTCTAGGGTGAGTACCATGAGGTCAAAGGAACATTTATTAAGAATTTGTTCGTATCTTGTACAGAATTCAGGAGAGTCGTGAAATAGAGTGGGGCGAAAAGGGACCCGTAGACCTCTAGGGATTCTTTTCACCCGTAAGTATTCGGAGAGTGTGGCACTGTGTAATTCGAGATTAATGTGATTTCTAAGTGCCCGTTCCAGATCCCTCCCACGTGACTCTCGTGGGGTGCTTTGAGAAAATCACTAGAAAATTTAGATTGTGCCAAAATAGTAGTGTATTCCTCCTGATTGTAGGAGAAGGTGGATGACATACCCACTTCGGCGTGCTACACGTATGGGGAATAATACAAGTATATAGAACGTGTGCACAGCCGGTGGTGATGGTGCCAGGTTAGGTTCCCGAACCCGAAAATGTTAATAAGTAAAACTAGGCACTCAACTTAATGCTAAAGAAGGAACTTTTATTGGTCCAGTGGTAGTCAAATTTATGGCAAAACGTTTCGGCTATAACATAGCCTTCATCAGTTGCCAATATATACATATAGGGTGGACCTGGCAAAACATGTTAACAAAAAGAAATAAAACGTGCAAAATAAGTATATACAGATATTGTCACAACAAAAAATTGGTATATGAGATTGTATAAGACAAATCGTTGATGGAATAAATTTTGCATGACACAATCCAAATTACTAGTAACCTTCAAGAAAACGTACCGTTATAATGAGAAGTAAGGATCAACTGTCCTATTCAGAATTATACAAAGGAAATGCACCTAAGAGAAAATGAGTGCATTTGATAGAATTACAGATTCACATGTATGAGGCTTAAAAATGTGCAACTATAGTAGAGAGCGTACCCTTGTAATAGATCCAGAGCGCTGATGAGCAAAAAAGTGAATCACTATAGCTGGCCTGTGAGAGACGAAATAATGTAGCCAGTATTATGAGGATGTGCGCTTATGTAAAGATATATAGCTGAGCATGATTATGCATGGTGAAAGTGCTTACCGTTCCTGAGGCAGACGCGGGATCCACCGCTTGTCTGTCGGGCTGTGGTCGTGCCCGATAGGTATATCGGCACTGTGGGGCTGTGCTTACCCTGTTTAAGAGCACTGTGTCCGGAAGTGAGGGACGCGTGGTGTCGGCGTTCAAGCCGCTAGTGAACTTCCGGTACAATGGATGGTGGAACCGGAAGTGACTTGCGTTCCATCGCCTTGCGTTCCAAAAAGTGTCATGTGAGGTATAGAGGCCCGCCTCCGGTTCTTTAGGTTACGTCCTCCGGGGATGACGTGCTCAGTGCTCAGAACAATGGGTAACATCGGTGATGTGAATCTAATAGTGGCTATGACACAGAGTGAGTTCATTCTGTATCAAGGTGGTCAGTGCCAGTGAGATGGATGATGCTCAATATAAGCGGCTCTGCAAAAAAACAACAAGAAGCAGTGATTAGCCATGCAATATAAATATCTAAATAAAAGACATTAGATCGAAATCTCTATTTAACCCTTTCGGTGCCAAGGTCTCCAATGTGTGGATCCAAAAGGACTCTCTTTTCTTAAGCTGTAGAATCCTGTTACCACCCCGTCTGGGTTGGGGAACAGTTTCTAAAATCTGGAATTTGAGTTGAGAAATAGTATGGCCAAATGTATGAAAATGGTGGGGAATGGGGGAAGCAGATTCTTGCAACGAATTGTGGATTTGTGCTTAGAAATCCTGTCGCGTACTGATTGGGTGGTTTCACCAATGTACAACAACCCACATGGACACTTAATAGAGTATACCGCAAAAGATGATTCACATGTGTGAAATCCCTTTATAGGAAAACTTCTTCCTGTGTGTGGGTGTTGTATTGTGGAGCCCTTTTGTACATTGCCACATTGGGCGCAATGAAGGCAGGGAAATGTGCCTAAACGGGGCTGTGATAGAAACAGTTGTTTTTTAGTTTGTGACGAGCCCAAATCCGCCCGTACAAGACCATCTTTAAGATTTGGCGGTCTTTTGAAACATGGTAAGAACGGTTCTGCGAATTCCGGTATATTCGGATGGGCCTGGGATAACAACGGCCAATGACGTCTAATTGCCCTGTGGAGAATGAAAGCATAGGGGTGGAACGTATGGACAAACGGAATGCGTTTATTGGTGTTATTTGGGCGGCTCACAGTGCAATGGCTTCTTGCTGAAGAGAGTAATTGGGGAGGGTAACCTCTACTTAGAAATTTATTGGTCATTTCTGTTTGTCGAAGATCACAAAGTTGCGAGTCAGTGACTATCTTTTTGACCCGCTGATACTGTGAAATGGGAATAGCCCGTTTTACAGCGGGAGGATGAAAACTTTGAAAGTGTAGGATACTGTTGCGGTCTGTTGTTTTTCTGAAAAGGTCGGTGGTGAGATGGCCCTGGTGATCTTTGATGACGATTGTATCTAAAAAATTTACTCGGGAAAGATCTGACGTCATGGTAAATTTTATACCAGGCCATGATGTGTTAAGAAATGAAAGGAAATCAAGTAATGCCTCTTGAGTGCCATTCCATAGACAAAAGATGTCGTCTATATATCTTTTCCATAGACGTACATTATGAATGTACATGGGATGTTTGAAAATAATCGTAGTTTCAAACTCTGACATGTAGGTGTTGGCGTATGGGGGCGCCACGTGTTATCCCATGGCTGTCCCCCATACTTGTAAGTAAAAGGTGTCCTGAAAAAGGAAGAAGTTATTGAATAAAATAATGGATAACAGGTCAATGCACAGATTAATTTTGTTGATTTCCATTCCTGAATTTGTGAGTAGATGATGTACCGCATTGATCCCTTCGACATGTGGGATCGATGTATATAAGTCGCTGACATCTAAGGTGACTAATATGGTATCTGGTGGTACGGTGTCTAGGTGTCTAATTATTTGTAAAAAGGCACCGGTATCGAGGAGGAAGGAAGGAGACATTTGTGTCAGTGGAGTTAGAATCTTCTCCAAGAATTTGGAGAGAGGAGACAAAATTGAATCAGTGGAAGCCACTATGGGTCTCCCAGGTGGATTTTCCAAGTTTTTGTGCACTTTAGGTAAAGTGTAGAAAACAGGCGTGATTGGATTAGACTTATGTAAGTATTCGCAGGTTTGAGTGTCTAGCACATTGGAATATTTGTCCAATGTAATCTGAATTTTGCGAGATATCTCATGTGACGGATCACGAGTGAGTTTTAAATATACAGTTTGATCGTTCAACTGTCTATGTATCTCGGTTGTATATTTTGTTTTATCCATGATAACTAATGCTCCGCCTTTATCCGCGGGCTTGAAGATCAAATTCGTATCGTTTTGTAGTGAATGTAATGCCTGTTTTTCTATGGGAGACAAATTAAATGGAAAGAATAATCTCCCTTTTTCAATGTCACTCCTAATGGAGGAAAATGAACTCTGTATAAAGTTAATGAAAGTCTCAACCGCGTGAGACCCAGGTGGAGGACGGAAATTGCTCTTATTATGCAGGCCCATAGATTTGGCAGAAAATAAACTGGTAGAGGTGGTTTCCGTTGGAACGGTGTTACTAGAGTTGGCAAAATATACTTTAAGTCTGAGTAGACGAAAAAATCGTTGTAAGTCCATCTCTAGTTCAAATGTTTTACACTTATAGGCTGGACAGAAGGATAGACCTTTCTGTAGTATGTTATGCTCAGCTACCCCAAGTGTCCTTGAGGAGATGTTGATGACCAGTGATTCCGTACCTGGGATCTCGTGACGCGGGAGAAATTTTGACTGTTTCCTCCTGTAGCCGCCCCTCCTCGTCTTCTTCTTGGGAAGCGTCTCTGTGATCCTAAAAAATTGCTAGAGGTGGAGGGTGTGTTGCTTCTCTCTTGTTCAGATTCTGAGGTGGAATAGTCAGTGGAAGATTTCTGGAAACGGGTCTGACGTCTAGAAGATGGATGTTCCTGCCACCTGTATACTCTATTGAGTTCGTAGTCAGTAGTATCCCTTGCGAACTTGTTCCGTTTGCGACTCTCGGTGTCGATTCTGTGTTGGTCTAAGCGAACTTGAATCTGGGATTTGAGTGTGGAAAGTTCCTCTGTGGTGCCAGTGGTGGCTAGTTGTGATTCAATGTTCCGGATTTCGGTATTGTTCTTCTCGATGGCTTGGTTGAGATGCTCTAGGGTGGTCTTGTACGGGCGGATTTGGGCTCGTCACAAACTAAAAAACAACTGTTTCTATCACAGCCCCGTTTAGGCACATTTCCCTGCCTTCATTGCGCCCAATGTGGCAATGTACAAAAGGGCTCCACAATACAACACCCACACACAGGAAGAAGTTTTCCTATAAAGGGATTTCACACATGTGAATCATCTTTTGCGGTATACTCTATTAAGTGTCCATGTGGGTTGTTGTACATTGGTGAAACCACCCAATCAGTACGCGACAGGATTTCTAAGCACAAATCCACAATTCGTTGCAAGAATCTGCTTCTCCCCATTCCCCACCATTTTCATACATTTGGCCATACTATTTCTCAACTCAAATTCCAGATTTTAGAAACTGTTCCCCAACCCAGACGGGGTGGTAACAGGATTCTACAGCTTAAGAAAAGAGAGTCCTTTTGGATCCACACATTGGAGACCTTGGCACCGAAAGGGTTAAATAGAGATTTCGATCTAATGTCTTTTATTTAGATATTTATATTGCATGGCTAATCACTGCTTCTTGTTGTTTTTTTGCAGAGCCGCTTATATTGAGCATCATCCATCTCACTGGCACTGACCACCTTGATACAGAATGAACTCACTCTGTGTCATAGCCACTATTAGATTCACATCACCGATGTTACCCATTGTTCTGAGCACTGAGCACGTCATCCCCGTAGGACGTAACCTAAAGAACCGGAGGCGGGCCTCTATACCTCACATGACACTTTTTGGAACGCAAGGCGGTGGAACGCAAGTCACTTCCGGTTCCACCATCCATTGTACCGGAAGTTCACTAGCGGCTTGAACGCCGACACCACGCGTCCCTCACTTCCGGACACAGTGCTCTTAAACAGGGTAAGCACAGCCCCACAGTGCCGATATACCTATCGGGCACGACCACGGCCCGACAGACAAGCGGTGGATCCCGCGTCTGCCTCAGGAACGGTAAGCACTTTCACCATGCATAATCATGCTCAGCTATATATCTTTACATAAGCGCACATCCTCATAATACTGGCTACATTATTTCGTCTCTCACAGGCCAGCTATAGTGATTCACTTTTTTGCTCATCAGCGCTCTGGATCTATTACAAGGGTACGCTCTCTACTATAGTTGCACATTTTTAAGCCTCATACATGTGAATCTGTAATTCTATCAAATGCACTCATTTTCTCTTAGGTGCATTTCCTTTGTATAATTCTGAATAGGACAGTTGATCCTTACTTCTCATTATAACGGTACGTTTTCTTGAAGGTTACTAGTAATTTGGATTGTGTCATGCAAAATTTATTCCATCAACGATTTGTCTTATACAATCTCATATACCCAATTTTTTGTTGTGACAATATCTGTATATACTTATTTTGCACGTTTTATTTCTTTTTGTTAACATGTTTTGCCAGGTCCACCCTATATGTATATATTGGCAACTGATGAAGGCTATGTTATAGCCGAAACGTTTTGCCATAAATTTGACTACCACTGGACCAATAAAAGTTCCTTCTTTAGCATTAAGTTGAGTGCCTAGTTTTACTTATTAACATTTTCGGGTTCGGGAACCTAACCTGGCACCATCACCACCGGCTGTGCACACGTTCTATATACTTAACATATTTCTTGGCCCAGTCTTGACGTTTTATCTTATGCTTCTTGTTCAAAGGTGGTCGTTTTTCAGCCTTCCTTACCATGGCCATGTCCCTGAGTATGGCACACCTTGTGTTTTTAATACTCCAGTAATGTTGCAGCTCTGAAATATGGCAAAACTGATGGCAAATGGCATATTGGCTGCTTCACGCTTGATTTTCCTCAATTCATGGGCAGTTATTTTGCGCCTTTTTTATCAACACGCTTCTTGCGACCCTGTTGGCTATTTGCCATGAAATGCTTAATTGTTCGGTGATCACGCTTCAAAAGTTTGGCAATTTCAAGACTGCTGCATCACTCTGCAACACATCTCAAAATTTTTGACTTTTCAGAGTCCGTCAAATCTCTCTTCTGACCCATTTTGCCAAAGGAAAGGAAGTTGCCTAATAATTAAGCACTCATTATATATGGTGTTGATGTCATTAGACCACACCCCTCCTCATTACAGAGATGCAAATCACCTGATTTACATAATTGGCAGTTGGCTTTCAAGCCTATACAGCTTGGAGTAGGACAACATGTATAAAAAGGATGATGTGATCAAAATACTCATTTGCCTAATAATTCTGCACACAGTGTATGAAGATTACGTTGGACTATGTTGGAAATAGCACTAAAATATGGACTATATCTTAGTACTAAAGTAGGTGTGCTTTTCCTTTGTTTTTACACGCTGGAGATTTAACTTTATTCACTAAATCCAATCTGTTCCCATCATCTGCAATTTTATTAGCTCGATTCACACTCCAACATGGATAATGTCTATGAGAAAGATGTTTACCTATGAGATTAGATTCAGTAACAAAACTTTCACTGGTGCTACAGTTCCTTTTAGCCCTGATCATTTCCCCTACAGTAATGCCTTTAATTACATGTGGGGGATGAAAACGTGTGTGCATCCAGAACGGTATTTCCAGCCGTGGATTTTCTATAGGTTTTACTTTGGACAATATGCTGATCACTGCCCATTAATTCTAAATCCAAAAAAGTGATCTTTTCAGGGTGGTATGTATGAGTGAACTGAAAATTAAAATAGTTATCATTTAGGTATAGAATGAAGTTGGAAATATCAGAACTTTCACCTTGACACAAAAATTAGGTCCTCTTTAAATCTAGCATATGATTTTATAGACAAAAAAAAGGATTTTTATCAGTATAGATTAAACATTCTTCCCACCAAGCCATGGCCAAATTAGGCACGGATGGCGAGAATTTGGCACCCATTGCCACTCTACTAATTTGCAAAAAAACTTTCCATTAAACATGAAATAATTGTGGCTGAGTAGAAAAAATAAAACTGACTTAATATACTCTTTTAGCTCTGGTGTGTATGACCTGTATTTGTCTAAGTGATGTTGAACGGCTAAAATAGCTACATCCTATATACATATACATGCTATATATATATATACACATACAGGTATATGGAGATGATACATCACACGTTAACCATAATTATTTATTGGACCACATAAGATTTTGGAACATTTTAAGAACATCACGAGAATCTTGTAAAAAACCAGGAATACGTTGGACCAACGGTTGTAAAGTTGTGTCCAACCATGCACCTAAATGTTCATTAAGCAAACCAATTCCGGACACAATCGGTCTCAATGTAATTGGGGACACAGATTTATGAGTTTTCGGCAGTCCATGTATGATAGGTATCACTGGCGATGAAACCTCCAGAAAATCAATTTATTTTTTGGAAAAAAACCTTCTTCAATTACTTTTTTTATTTTTTCCCCCAAAAAAGAAGTAGGGTCACAAACAAGACATTTATAAGTGTCCTTATCTTCCAAAACATTTTTAATAACTGCAACGTAGTCACTTGTATTTAAACCGACCACAGAGCCGCCTTTGTCAGACATCTTTATGGTTATGTCTAGAGATGAGCGACTTTGCCTCCGGGAGGGTCGAGTCGGGTTTCGGACCACCCAACTTTCCCAAAAGTCGAGTCGAACAAAATGAGCCGACTATTGGAAAAAGTCGAAGGTCTGACTGAAACTCGAACCGACCCCAATGCAAGTCAATGGAGAAGAAAAGTCGGCAGGGAGTGGAGTACAGTAAACACACCTACAGTGCCCATTTCAATGCCAACGACATCAATTCTTATTACTTAAGCTTGTCAACCTTAATTTACTTTATAATAATAGTAACGCATTGAAAACTGGGGGTTATTTGGCTAAAGTTGAGGGGGGGCAGGGCTAGGTCCAGGTTTTCGTGGGCCCCGGGCGAAAGAGTCTCAGTGGACCCCTTTAACACATACCACAATTCATGATACTCCGATATGGCAGAGAAATATAGGTATAGTACAATGCCAAATACTTCACTTCTTACATTACATGAGTGATATCTATTGTAAATTCTACAATAGCTCAAAAACCGGACAGTATATTCCTCCATACAGTATTAGGGCCACCACATAGTGCGCCATACAGAATAATGAGCCCCATATATTGCTCCATACATAATTGGTCCCATATAGTGTTCCATTCAGTATATGATGAGCTCCACATAATGCTCCAGTATATGATGGTCCCCATATAATGTGGCATACATTATAGGACGGTCCCCATAGAGTATAATGAGCCCCACATATTGCTCCATACAGTATAATGAGTCGCAAATAAAGCTCCATACAGTATATGATGGGCCCCATATATTGCTCCATACAGAATGGGTTCCATATAAAGCTCCATACAGAATAGGCCCCATATGTGCTCCATATGATGCTCCATATATAAAGGGCCCTATATGATGCCTCATAAATAATGAACCCCATATGATGCTCTAGTATGTGATGGGCCCCATATATGATGCTCCAGTGTATGATGAGCCCCATATAATGCTCCAAATATAATGGTCCCCATATATAATGCTCCATATATAATGTGCTCCATGTGATGCTCGATATATAATGTGCCCCATATGATGCACCATATATAATGGGCCCCATATGATGCTCCAGTATATGATGGGCCTATATAATGCTCCATATATAATGGGCCCCATATGATGCTCCTATATATGATGGGCCCCATGAATGATGCTCCAGTGTATGATGGGCCTATATAATGTTCCATATATAATGGGCCCCATATGATGCTCCAGTATATGATGGGCCCCATGGATGATGTTCCAGTGTATGATGGGCCTATATAATGCTCCATATATAATGGGCCCCATATGATGCTCCAGGATATGATGGGCCCCATGAATGATGCTACAGTGTATGATGGGCCTATATAATGCTCCATATATAATGGGCCCCGTATATGATGCTCAAGTGTATGATGGGCCCCATATATAATTCTCCAGTGTATAATGCTCCCCATATATTACTCCAAACATTAAAAAAAATGAGATACCTCTCCTGGCTAGGCACTGCTCTACTCTGGACTCCTCAGCGTCGCCATCTTCTATCTCTATGCACGGTGACTGTTTAGGCATAGGGCGCACAGATGTGACATCATCGCGCTCTCTGACCTGAATGTCACTGTCAGTAAACGCGAAAGACGTCACAGCGGTGGAGCAGGGAGAGGTAAGTATTGCAAGTGCTGGGGCCCTGAGCAAGCAGGGGGGCCCACTTGTGGGCGCCGGCACTGGCACAGGGCCCCTCATAGTACGCCGGTGTCTCTGACGGCAAGTGGGCCCCCCCCACCTGCTCACGGCCCCGGCACGCCTGCCCTGGGGGGGTACAGCCCAGTTAGGGAGGTGGAAAAACTGGCATATGTTGAGGTGTAGGCTGGACGTTCAGCAGCTGCAAATGGAGGAATTGGAGAAGTCGGAGGAAGAGGAGGACAAAGCGAGCCATTTTGCTGGCAACCTATGTGTCATCAGGGGAAGGTGGTACAAAATCCTTTGAAACCCAGGTGTGGTTAATTTTAATGAAGGTGAGATCACCAACATTTTGGGTCGATAGCCGGGTCCTTCTTTCTGTCAGGATTGATCCAGCAGCACTGGAGACTCTTTCTGATAGCACACTACCAGCAGAGCAAGCGAGCTCCTGTAAGGCATATTGTGCCAATTCAGGCCAGGTGTCCAGTTTACAGGCCCAGTAGTCAAAGGGGAATGACCTGTGAGGGAGAACACCGATAGGGGAGGAGAGGTAATTTTGAACCATAGTTGACAACTGCTGTCTCCTGTCGCAATCGATTCAGTATTAACAGTCGTGTGAGCGGTACTCGAGAAATCAGTCCACAACATGGTCATGAAACCCCTGTCTCCAAAGCCACTTCGTCTGTGTGCACCACGAACACCTCTTCCATTTGGCCCAGTACGGCTCGTGGTAGAACCGGCACCGCTGCTGTGTGCTGGGAATGATTCTAACAAACGGTTTACCAGAGTTGCTTGTTTGTTCACCAATATTAGCTCTAGGTTCTCCTGTGGCATGATGTTCTGTAATTTGCCTTTATAGCGTGGATCGAGGATGCTGGCCAACCAGTAGTCGTCATCATTCATAATTTTGGCAATGCGGGGGTCCCTTTTTAGGACATAATCACACATGTGGGCCAATGTTCCAGGTGTCAATGATGCACTGCCAGTGGTGGGTGGAGGAGCACTTTCTGCCAAATCCACATCCCACCAGTCACGCACAAACCCTGTACCTGACCTTGGCAAGCCAACATTTTCTCTTGCCCCCTGAAAAGCATCCTCCTCCCCAAAATAATCATTCCCCTCATCCTCCTCCTTTTTCTTCCACCTCGTCCAGGACAGTTCCCTGAGCCGAAAATGGCTGACTTTCAAGGCTTCCCTCCTCTTCCTCCTCTGCTGCATTGGCCTGATCCTTAATGTGCGTCAAAGTTTACATGAGCAGATGCATAAGTGGGATGCTTATGATGGCGTTGTCTGCGCTTACCAGCCGTGTGCATTCCTCAAAACACTGAAGGACTTTACAGAGGTCTTTCAGCTTTGACCACTGCACACCCGACTACTCGATGTCTGCCCTCAAACTGCCTGCCAGTGTATCTTCCCACAAATGCATTACAGCCTGCCTCTGTTCGCACAGCCTCTCAACCATGTGAATGGTGGAGTTCCACCTTGTTGTAACGCCTATGATTAGGCGGTGCTTGGGGAGGTGGAGCGATCGCTGCAGCCTCTGCATACGACTGGAGTCAACGGGCAAGTGACGTATGTGCGAGCACAGTCTTCGCACCTTATGGAGCAGGGCTGTTAACTCCAGATAATTGTTTAAGAAGCACTGCACCACCAGGTTCAAGATGTGAGCCAGGCAAGGTATGTGTCTGAGTTTTGCCAGGGCTATGGCCGCCACAAAATTACAGCCGTTACCACTGACTACCTTGCCTGGCTCAAGATGTAGACTGCCCAGCCATGACTCAGTTTCTCGCTGCAAGTAGTCGGCCAGTACCTCCGCGGTGTGTCTGTTGTCGCCCAAAGACATCATCTTTAAAACAGCCTGCTAACGCTTACCACTAGCTGTTCGATAATGGGACACCTCATGTGCAACACTGGCAGCTGCGGATGGAGTGCTCGTGCGACTGCGCTCTGTCGATGAGCTTTCGCTTCTGGAGGAGAAGCAGGAGGAGGAGCAAGAGGGGGTGTCGAACGCCTACAGCCAACTGTTGCCTATACAGTGCAATTAGTCGGCCAGTACCTCCGCAGTGTGTCTGTTGTCGCCCAAAGACATCATCTTTAAAACAGCCTGCTAACGCTTACCACTAGCTGTTCGATAATGGGACACCTCGTGTGCAACACTGGCAGCTGCAGATGGAGTGCTCGTGCGCCTGCGCTCTGTCGATGAGCTTTCGCTTCTGGAGGAGAAGCAGGAGGAGGAGCAAGAGGGGGTGTCGAACGCCTACAGCCAACTGTTGCCTATACCGGGGGCTAGGCAGCACTGTCCCACCGCCGCTGTCCCCTGTGGACCTGCATCCACATTAACCCAGTGCGTAGTGATGGACACGTAACGGCCCTGGCCATGCCTACTGGCCCATGCATCTGTTGTGAGGTGCACCTTTCCACTCACTGATTGTTTGAGTGCATGGACAATGCGGTCTTTCACATGCAGGTGGAGGGCAGGGATGGCTTTTCTAGCAAAGAAGTGCCGACTGGGTAGGTCATAGTGTGGGACAGCGTAGGCCATGAGCTCTCAGAACGCTGTGCTTTCAACCAAAAGGAAGGGCATCATCTCTAATGCGATCAGTTTGGCAATGTAGGTGTTCAAAGACAGTGTACGTGGATGAGAGGATGAGTACATTCTTGTCCTACTCAGAGGGTCTGCTATGGTGAGCTGGACTTGAGAGCTGCATATGGGTGAACTAGCGGTGGACATGGCGGACTGAGAGGGGGTTGGTGTTGGTGGTGATGGCCTAGATTCAGTCTTTCGTTGGAAAAACATTGTGATTCCCTGACTCCCTTGCGACGACACCTCAACATTTTTTGCTGGTGGTGCATTAACCGGTGGGCTTACAGTGGGGGAAGCGATGTAGCGTTGCTGGCTACCTTCAGTCGGAGCAGGTGCACATGTGCTACCTGAGGTTTTGTAGTCCGTCCATGCTTGCAAGTGCATGGTGTTTAAATGTCTAGGCATGCAACTGGTATTCAAATTTCGGAGATATTTCCCTTGGCTAAAGGACCTTCCACACTTCTTACAGATAACCTTTGCCTCATCAATAGGATTTTGGTCAAAAAAGTGCCACACTGCACTCTTCCTACTATGGGATAAATTTTCAGGGCTTGCACGCTGTGCTAATTTGACCGTCTGGTCCAGCTGTCCTGCAACTCTTTTTGTTTTTTGAACACAGTTTTGGACTGCTACGGGGCTGCCAGATAACCGCAGCTGCGATGTCGATGCCTGCTGTGGATCCTTCTCCTCTTCTGAGCTATTGCCAGTCGCATCCTCTCCCCCAATGGATGCCAATCTGGGTCAACAACTGGGTCATCCATCACCTCCTCTTCAATTTCATCTGCACCTTCCTCTGTGTCACCGTGTAAGGTTGTAGAGTATGCGGGAAGGGGCACCTGAGTTTCATCAGGGTCAGAATCTGGCTCAGTAGACTTCGAGGGCAATGTAGTGCTCTGGGTGAATGTACCAGCAGAATCATATAGCAGTGGCCGTGCATCAGTGCACTCTATGTCATATTCATCTTGGACTGGGGAATTTAGGATTTCACTTGATAACCCAGGCATGGTATGTGAAAAGAGCTCCAGGGAGTAATCTGAAGTGTGGTCTGCCGCACCCTTCACTTTTGTTGGAGGTGAAGGACACAAGGAAAGGTGTCGTTCCTAACCAGGAGCCTGCACTGTCGACTCAGTGCTTGCAGTTTTTGAGACTTCAGAAGAGGAGGCGATAGAGCTGGAGGCTGTTTTGGCAATGTAAGCCAAAACCTGTTCCTGATGCTCCGGCTTTAAAAGCGGTTTACCTACTCCCAGAAAAGGGAGCCTTCCAGGCCTTCTGGAGCCAGACGATGACGCAGGCTCAACACCTTCTGCCTTAGGTGCTATTGTGCTTTTGGCACTACCAGCAGATGCACCACCCTCAGTACCAGCTGGCCCGCCACATCTGCGGACTCTTCCACCATACTTCCTCATGTTTGGGAAAATGTACCAAAAATACCAGCAGATATATGGTACTGTATCAGAAGCGTACAGCTGTATACAGTGTAGGGGAAAATTTAAATCTCCGTATATATTTCCAGAGTCACACAGACGCTCACTCAGTATGGATTTGACCGTAATACAAAAGGCAGAAAAAAGGTACTGTATCAGAAGATACCAGCTGTATATGGTGAAGGGGAAATTTAAATCTCCGTATATATTTCCGGAGTCACACACAAACGCTCTCTCAGTATGGATTTGACCGTAATACAAAAGGCAGAAAAACGGTACTGTATCAGAAGATACCAGCGTTTACAGTATAGGGGAAAATTTAAATCTCCGTATATATTTCCAGAATCACACACAGACGCTCTCTCAGTATGGATTTGACCGTAATACAAAAGGCAGAAAAACGATACTGTATCAGAAGATACCAGCTGTATACGGTGAAGGGGAAAATTTAAATCTCTGTATATATTTCTGGAGTCACACACAGACACTCTCTCAGTATGGATTTGACCGTAATACAAAAGGCAGAAAAAAGGTACTGTATCAGAAGATACCAGCTATATACAGTGTAGGGGAAAATTTAAATCTCCGTATATATTTCCAGAGTCACACACAGACGCTCACTCAGTATGGATTTGACAATAATATAAAAGGCAGAAAAACGGTACTGTATCAGAAGATGCCAGCTGTATACTGCGAAGGGGAAAATTTAAATCTTCGTATATATTTCTGGAGTCACACACAGACACTCCCTCAGTATGGATTTGACCGTAATACAAAAGACAGAAAAAAGGTACTGTATCAGAATATACCAGCTGTATACGGTGAAGGGGAAAATTTAAATCTCCGTATATATTTCCGGAGTCACACACAGACGCTCTCTCAGTATGGATTTGACCATAATACAAAAGGCAGAAAAAGGTACTGTATCAGAAGATACCAGCTGTATACAGTGTAGGGGAAAATTTAAATCTCCATATATATTTCCGGAGTCACACACTGTTAGGGCTGGTGGAACGCACAAAATAAATATAAATAATAAGTGCGTTCGCAGCCCGGGGTCCACCGTGCAGGCAGAGCCTGCTGCTAGTAGAATGGCGGAATGGCGAACTCTGCTACTTCACAGAGTCGCAACTATGGACACTGTGGCCCTATATGGCAGTATAAGCGAACTCTGTTACACCACAGAGTCGCTAAGGTATAAACGCAGAAATATGGACTGTGTCCTGTTAACTCCACAGGTATGCACAGACAACTGCTGTGCGGACAGCAGTCCGTAGCAACGCAATCAGACAATCTCCTCACCGGAGAAGCCGGTATTCTAGGGGCTTATTTCAGCCGAGCCCTAAACACGTGCATACAATCTCCTCACCGGAGGTGCCGGTATTCTAGGGGCTTATTTCATCTGAGCCCTAACACATGCGTGCAAGATCACCCTGGCGCAAAGTACATAATGTGATTGATACTAGCGCATGGCGGCACGACCATGCCACCCTTTCATAGTAGCAACTACAGGACCTGCCAGATAAGGATCAATAGGAAACTGCTCCAGAACACAAGTGGTTTCAGGACCTTCCTGGTGGACCAATAGGAGCTGCTTCAGTACCTGAGCATGTGACCCCTGATCTCCAATGAGAGATCTTTCTCTGGGCATGCTCAGAATTCCTCTCCGCTGATGTGAAGGTCTTAGAGAAGAAGAAGCAAGGATGCTTCCGACCCTGAGCATCCTTTTGGAAGAGGACTGCTCCAGCACCAAAGGATGAGGCATCCACCTCCAATAAATATGGCTTATCAACATCGGGGCGATGTAGGATGGGAGCGCTAGCAAAATGAGATTTAATAGAAGTGAAAGCCTTGGAAACCTCTTCCGACCACAATTTGGGATTTGCTCCCTTCTTGGTGAGGGCTACCAAGGGAGCTACCAAGGTAGAGAAATGGGGAATGAACTGGCGATAGTAGTTAATGAACCCCATAAAGCTCTGCACCGCTTTAAGAGAGTGGGGTTCTTGCCAGTCCATCACAGCCTGTAGTTTGGCAGGATCCATAGCCAATTCCTGGGTTAAGATGATATAGCCAAGGAAAGGTAAAGACTCCAGCTCAAACATACATTTCTCTAACTTAGCATAAAGGGAATTTGCCCGTAAGAGGTCGAAGACTCTGCAGACATCTCTCCGGTGGGAGTCAGTATCTGGAGAGAAGATGAGTATATCATCCAGATAGACTACGACCGAGGTAGAGAGCATATACCGGAAGATGTCATTGACAAAGTCTTGGAAAACGGCTGGGGCATTACAGAGCCCAAAGGGCATCACCAGATATTCGTAATGCCCATCCCTGGTATTAAAAGTCGTCTTCCATTCGTCCCCCTCACGGATGCGAATCAGGTTATAAGCACCGCGCAGATCTAGTTTAGTAAATACCCTTGCTCCCCGGAGCCTATCAAAGAGCTCAGAAATCAGGGGCAACGGGTACTTGTTCTTAATGTTGATGGCGTTAAGACCCCTGTAATCAATGCACGAAGAAGAATCCCGCCCCTGCTGGTGACACCGACTTCCTAATGAACCCTCTTGCCAGGTTCTCCTGGATATATTGCAACATAGCCTCTGTCTCAGGAAGAGAGAGGGATAGCCCCTTTCCCGAGGAGGTTCTGCTCCAGGCAAGAGGTCAATAGGACAGACATAGGGGTGGATGAGGCAGAAGAGTCTCTGCAACCTTCTTGGAGAACACGTCTGCATATGACCAATAGCACTTGATATAGGAAAGATGTGTATCTTCGTACCGTGTTAGCCAGTAGATAGAAAAATATTTAGACTTGAGAGTCCTCAGTGGTTGATACCTTTTAATGGCTAACTGAAAAGCTTTCAATTTGTTACCATCTTTTCAGTTAGCCATTAAAAGGTATCAACCACTGAGGACTCTCAAGTCTAAATATTTTTCAATAGCACTTGGGAAGTGAAGTAAGATCTGCGGGTAACTCAGTAGTGGTAACCTGAACGCAACTCCTGACACATCTGCCTCTACATGCATCACTCCAACCCAGTATCCTACCTGAAGTCCACTCTATATGTGGGGAGTGGAAACAGAGCCAAGGTATTCCTAGTAGGATCTCGTCTATTCCCTCGGGAAGGACGAGTAGGGAAATAAGCTCCTGATGGGAAGGGGATACAAACAATGCAAGAGGAACAGTCTGGTGTGTAATTTGTGAGGGCAATGTCGACCTATTCACTACCTGGACAGTCACTGATTTGTCAAGCGCCACCAGAGGTATTGCGTGACGGCGAGCAAAGTTAGAGGACATGAAGTTCCTCTCAGCTCCTGAGTCCACGCAAAGGTCGACTGTGAGAGTGGAAGTGCCTACAGTGATTGTCCCTTTAAGTGTCATCTTGGAGGAAAATGCCGCTGTCTCTAGTGAGCCTCCTCCCAGGGTCACAAGACGCGATCTCCTCTGCGATCGCTGTGGACATCTGTTATTATAGTGTCCTGCCTGTTGGCAAAAATTAGGTCCCGCTCGAGAAACCTCCATGGCTTCGGAGGAGTCGGACGCTTGAACGGAAGATTCCAGAGGTTTGGCGAAAGTGGGAGCCAACCGAAACCTCTGCCTGCACTGGATCCGCTCTAACCTCAGCTCGTTAAAACGGAGATCAATGCGGGTAGATAAGGAAATGAGCTCCTCCAGTGTTGCAAGAATCTCCCTGTTGGCCAAGGCATCCTTCACATGATCCGCCAGTCCTCTCCAGTACACTGGAATGAGGACTTTATCCGGCCACTCTAGCTCAGAGACCAGAGTCCGAAATTGGACGGCGAACTGGCTGACCATGGATGAACCCTGTGATACTGCCAGCAGTTGGAGCGCCGTATCTTGGGTGACACGAGGTCCTAAGAAGATCTGTCTCAGAGCCTCCATGAAGAGAGGAGCACTCTGTACCACACGATCGTCGCGCTCCCACAGCGGCGTTGCCCACTCCAATGCCCTGTCCGACAGGAGGGATAAGACAAAACCCACCTTCGCCCGTTCCGTGGGAAAACGTGCAGCCAGGAGCTCAAGATGAATGGAGCACTGACTCACGAATCACCGACATTGCTTGCGGTCACCAGCAAACTTGTCTGGAAGCGGGAGACGGGATAAAGTCGGAGCAGGGTGGCAGAGGACAAACTGGTTGCAGCCACGCTAGCAGCCTGAACAGCGACAGCGGTAACATCCACAGCTGAGGTTGTGCGCTCTAGAGCCACCAACCTACCCTCCAGCTGCTGGATGTACCTCTGTAGACGCTGGTCGGCCGCCATTTTACTAGCCAGACCCTGGCGCTAGTATTATGTTAGGGCTGGCGGAACGCACAAAATAAATATAAATAATAAGTGCGCTCGCAGCCCGGGGTCCACCGTGCAGGCAGAGCCTGCAGCTAGTAGGATGGCGGAATGGCGAACTCTGTTACTTCACAGAGTCACAACTATGGACACTGTGGCCCTATATGGCGGTATAAGCAAACTCTGTTACACCACAGAGTCGCTAAGGTATAAACGCAGAGATATGGACTGTGTCCTGTTAACTCCACAGGTATGTACAGACAACTGCTGTGCGGACAGCAGTCCGTAGCAACACAATCAGCAACGCCATCAGACAATCTCCTCACCGGAGAAGCCGGTATTCTAGGGGCTTATTTCAGCCGAGCCCTAAACACGTGCATACAATCTCCTCACCGGAGAAGCCGGTATTCTAGGGGCTTATTTCAGCCGAGCCCTAAACACGTGCATACAATCTCCTCACTGGAGGTGCCGGTATTCTAGGGGCTTATTTCATCCGAGCCCAAACACATGTGTGCAAGATCACCCTGGCGCAAAGTACATAATGTGATTGATACTAGCGCATGGCGGCACGACCATGCCACCCTTTTATAGTGGCAACTACAGGACCGGCCAGATAAGGACCAATAGGATACTGCTCTAGAACACAAGTGGTTTCAGGACCTTCCTGGTGGACCAATAGGAGCTGCTTCAGTACCTGAGCATGTGACCCCTGATCTCCAATGAGAGATCTTACTCTGGGCATGCTCAGAAGGGGAAAGCAAGGACTTTGTCCTAAAGACGTCTGCTCACCGCTAACCAGTACTGGCTACAATAGCAGAGCCTGGAGGAGCAGCTCTAATCCTCTGCACAATGTTAGACTGGGCGAGACGCTGGGACCGACGCCTAAGCTGAGCAGAGTCCACTGCAGCCGGAGACGGATGGGAGACCGCAACAGGGACGGCTCGAGATTCCCCTTGTGCAGAAGCGGGAACTCGACCCCTAACACACACAGACGCTCACTCAGTATGGATTTGACCATAATACAAAAGGCAGAAAAACGGTACTGTATCAGAAGATACCAGCTGTATATGGTGAAGGGGAAAATGTAAATCTCCGTATGTATTTCCGGAGTCACACACAGACACTCTCTCAGTATGGATTTGACCGTAATACAAAAGGCAGAAAAAAGGTACTGTATCAGAAGCGTACAGCTGTATACAGTGTTGGGGAAAACTGAAATCTCCGTATATATTTCCGGAGTCACACACAGGCGCTCACTCAGTATGGATTTGACAATAATACAAAAGGTAGAAAAACGATACTGTATCAGAAGATACCAGCTGTATACAATGTAGGGGAAAATTTAAATCTCCGTATATATTTCCAGAGTCACATACAGACGCTCCCTCAGTATGAATTTGACCATAATACAAAAGGCAGAAAAACGGTACTGTATCCGAAGATACCAGCTGTATACGGTGATGGGGAAAACTTAAATCTCCGAATATATTTCCGGAGTCACACACAGACGCTCTCTCAGTATGGATTTGACCGTAATACAAAAGGCAGAAAAAGGTACTGTATCAGAAGCGTACAGCTGTATACAGTGTAGGGGAAAATTGAAATCTTCGTATATATTTCCGGAGTCCCACACAGACGCTCACTCATTATGGATTTGATAGTAATACAGTACCGTTTTTCTGCTTTTTGTATCAGAAGATACCAGCTGTATACAGTGAAGGGGAAAATTTTATCTTCGTATATATTTACGGAGTCACACACAGACGCTCACTCAGTATGGATTTGACCGTAATACAAAAGGCAGAAAAAAGGTACTGTATCAGAAGCGTACAGCTGTATACAGTGTTGGGGAAAACTGAAATCTCCGTATATATTTCCGGAGTCACACACAGGCGCTCACTCAGTATGGATTTGACCGTAATTCAAAAGGCAGAAAAATGGTACTGTATCAGAAGATATCAGCTGTATACAGTGTAGGGGAAAATTTAAATCTCCGTATATATTTCCGGAGTCACATACAGACGCTCCCTCAGTATGTATTTGACCGGAATACAAAAGGCAGAAAAACGGTACTGAATCAGAAGATACCAGCTGTATATGGTGAAGGGGAAAGTTTAAAACTCCGTATATATTTCCAGAGTCACACACAGACGCTCTCTCAGTATGGATTTGACCATAATACAAAAGGCAGAAAAAAGGTACTTTATCAGAACATACCAGCTGTATACAGTACATTCTACCAAATCTACAGTGGAAGGTGCCACCAATAGAAAGGAAGTGCAAAGAGATGATTTCATAAAATAAATTTTTTATTGAGATACAACTTCTTAAAAACATTTGCAACACATACAACATAGATAAAGGGAGACTCCAAAAGTAGTAAAAGGGGGAAAGTTTGCAATGCCAATGTGATAAACCACCAAAATATGCACAATCAAAAGTAACAATGAGATAAATATAAAAAATCAAAAATCAATTTGAATAACCGGGCTCTAGATATCTCAAAATAGGAGCATTGAAGCCTCCATCATCATAATAGGAATGCCCTTTGATATGAAAAAGATGATGTAAAAATATCTCATGGAGCTTGTGAATTTTTACCCATATAAAGTCAGCCAATCTAAAGGTATATATACATATATGAGATAATGCTCAGGAAAGGGGTAGCATACATTTTTACCCATATAAAGTCAGTCAATCTGAAAATATATATATATATATATATATATATATGTAAGATAGTGCTCAGGAGACACCTATATATATACGATAGTGCTCAGGAAAGGGGTAGCATACGTCCAGACACTGGCTTTCATAAGGCAATCAACCTAAAATAAGCCCTGGGTATACAACCCATCTACATACCGAGGCACTTGGAGGTGCTGGGAAGCAATGACGCTGACAGTGGGATAGTGCAGTGATGGAGGTCCAATGGCAGGAATTCCCCGCGCCCGACGGGCACCGTTTCTTGTAGTCACTTCTTCCGGGGCTGTATACAGTGTAGGGGAAAATTTAAATCTCCGTCTATATTTCCGGAGTCACACACAAACGCTCACTCAGTATGGATTTGACCGTAATACAAAAGGCAGAAAAACGGTACTGTATCAGAAGATACCAGCTGTATACGATGATGGGGAAAATTTAAATCTCCGTATATATTTCCGGAGTCACACACAGATGCTCTCTCAGTATGGATTTGACCATAATACAAAAGGCAGAAAAAGGTACTGTATCAGAAGCGTAGAGCTCTATACAGTGTAGGGGAAAATTGAAATCTCCGTATATATTTCCGGAGTCCCACACAGACGCCCACTCATTATGGATTTGATCGTAATACAGTACAGTTTTTCTACTTTTTGTATCAGAAGATACCAGCTGTATACGGTGAAGGGGAAAATTTTATCTCAGTATATATTTACGGAATCACACACAGACGCTCACTCAGTATGGATTTGACCGTAATACAAAAGGCAGAAAAACGGTACTGTATCAGAAGATAGCAGCTGTATACAGTGTGGGGTGTTATGTTTAGGTAGCTGAGGAGATAGGCAAAAAACGGCAATACACCAGAGAGGCTGGAACCTATTGGATTGCAGTAACCTGAACTAACCACACAACTAGAGGTAGCCGTGGAGCGTTCCTATGTTGATCCTAGACGCCTCGTCACAGCCTGAGAGATAACTACACCTAAAGGCAGAAAGATGAAAGCTATCATCCCCGGAGCAGATCCCCAAAGAAAATAGGAAGCCCCCAAACATGTAATGGCGGTTAGACAAGAAGAGAGCACGGACACAGACAGAAAATAGAATGAGCAAACGCTGGGGCCCAATCTGTCTAGAAAGAAAAGTACAGGAAAGAATTCTGACTGCAATCCAACAAAAACCCTAAAAAATACCAACTCTTCTGATTGCAAAAACACCTGAGATCACACGATCTCCACCACCTAAATCAGATCTCTGGTGTAACAAAACTAAGCCGCAGCCACTAAAAAAACAGGAAAAAGCAAATGAACAAATAACAGTGGCTACAGATAAACTGAGAGGAGCACAGGCCCCCAGGAGGGGACACGGCTGACCTCCACAAAAGTGCAAAAAACTATGCAAAAAGCAAGCACAAAAAGAAAAGCAGAAAATATCTTATCTGAAAGCAGATGATGCAGGCAGGACTCCAGCAAACTTCCAAATGAACCAGGAACCACAATTGAGACAAGAACAATTGATCACCGGCAACCATCATGGGAGGGAACCTCCGTTATATCAGTCCAGTCCGTGATCCCAGATTGCCATTCCTCGCTGAAAGGTTCAGTACTGTCTGTAACCACCAGAGGGAGCCTCTGCTCAGAAACCATCTTTAGCACATTCATAACAGTAGGGGAAAATTTAAATCTCTGTATATATTTCTGGAGTCACGCACAGACGCTCTCTCAGTATGGATCTGACCGTAATACAAAAGGGAGAGAAAAGGTACTGTATCAGAAACGTACAGCTGTATACAATGTAGGGAGAATTGAAATCTCCGTATATATTTCCGGAGTCACACACAGAGAGTCAGCATGTATTTGTCCGTGATACCAGCCGGTACACGGTAGTGTGTGAGGAGCGTACAGCTCTATACGGTGTGGGAAAAAATGAACGCTCGGTAACTGTGCAGAGAAAAAGAATAAAAGTATTAGTGCTGTGTAAAAAGCAGTCTGCACAGCAGTGTACACACAGCAATACAGCTAGCAGGCCGCCTAATAACCAGCGCTGCTGCACATAAGAAAATCCTCCCCTGTTACTGCACACTAACTGTACAGCACAATTGCTATCAGCACAAGCACATACGAACTTCTCTTTCCAGCCCTAACTCTATCCCTACTGATAAACAGCGTCAGCAACCTCTCCCTACTGTTAAGATCGGCAGAAGTAAAATGGCAGTCGGCGGTCAGGACTTTTATAGACCCTATGACGCCCCCCAAAGCAAGTCAATCACTGCAATGAACTTCTCTAAGATGGTGGTGGACACTGCCTGGGCGAGATATACAACCTGTCCAGTACGCAACCCTTCACTGTCTCACATATCCCCCCCCCTCTTCTCCAGACCGGAGGGCTGGTCAACAATCCCAAAGAGACAGTGAACTCTGGACAAGGCATCGGCATTACCCTGTAACTTCCCAGGCCTATGCTCTACCGAGAAATGGTGCTTCACTACAGAAGTCCAGCCGGGCAAGTCTGAAAACCTCTGCTGATTTTTCAGCAGAAATTCCCGTACTTCCTGTTTTTGGTGTACTGACAACGTCTCACCAACTATCACAGGAGGTATAGGAGTTTTCTCTAATTTACCCGAGGCCAACAATGACTCTCTGTCCCTCCAGGGCTTGATCAGGTTAATATGATAGACGTGGTAGGGCTTCCGTCTCCCTGGTTGATGTACTTTGTAGGTGACCTCGCTCACTTTCTGTACTATCTCATAGGGGCCATGCCATTTGGCCTAAAACTTACTTTCCACCGTGGGAATTAGGATCAGGACCCGATCTCCGGGGCTGAAAGTCCTAACTTTTTCTGACTGATTATATTTTCTGCTTTGAGCTGCTTGGGCTCTCTGCAGGTGATCCTTTACCAATGGCATAACCTTAGTGACCCTATTGTTGTGAATGTTTTGGAAATGAATTCTGAGCAGAAGCTCCCTCTGGTGGTTACAAACAGTACTGAACCATTCAATGAGGATTGGCAATCAGGAGTCACAGACTGGCTTGATATAAGGGAGGTTCCCTCCCATCATGGTTGCCGGTGATCAATTGTTCTTGTCTTAACTGTGGTGCCTGGTTCACTTGGAAGCTTGCTGAGTCTTGCCTCTTCGTCTGCTTTCAGATAAGATATTTTCTGTTTTTGTTTTTGTGCTTACCTTTTGCATATTTCTCTGCATTTCTGTGAGGTTAGCCAGGTCCCCCCCCCCCCCCCGTTGGGCTTGGGCTCCTCTCAGTTCCGCTGGAGCCACTGTTATTTGTTCATTTGCCTTTTCCAGTTTTTTTTCAGTGGCTGTGGCTTAGTTTTGTTATACCAGAGAACTGATTTAGGTGGTAGAGGTCGTGTGATCTCAGGTGTTTTTGCAATCAGTAGCATTGGCATTTTTTAGGGTTTTTTTGGATTGCAGTGAGTATCCTTTCTATCCTTTTCTGTCTAGGCAGATTGGGCCCCAGCATTTGCTCATACTATTTTCTGTCTGTGTCTGTATTACCTCTTGTCTAACCGCCATTACATGTTTGGGGGCTTCCTATGTTCTTTGGGGATCTGCTCCGGGGCAGATAGCTTTCCTCTTTCTATCTTTAGGTGTAGTTAATCTCTCAGGCTGTGAAGAGGCGTCTAGGACCAACGTAGGAACGCTCCACGGCTGCCTTTAGTTGTGGTGGTTAGTCAGGGTACTGCAATCCAATAGATTCCAACCTCACTGGTGTATTGCCGTTTTTGCCTGCTCTCCTCAGCTACCAAAACATAACAGTATCACCGGCCAAACTGAAAATTGTATGGTACTCACAGAAGGGAAAAATAGTGTGGAAAGAAAAAAAGTTGTCAGAGTTGTCAGAGATTTTTTTTTCTGTTTCTTGCATTTTTTCCCTCTTATTCTCTGGGTGCTGAGGAGGATTTATTTATTTTTTTCTCTCAATGGAGCTTGCACAGCTGTCTGGCCGTGTGGATCAGCTTGCCACTGAGGTTTGGAGTATTGCTGTCTATCTTGCTGGGTTGCCGGTTGTGGAACCTAGGATTCCCATGCCAGATTTGTTTTTGGGAAATAGGGCCAAATTTCTGAATTTCAAAAATAACTGTAAGTTGTTTTTTGCCTTAAAACCTAAGTCCTCAGGGAACGCAGCACTGCAGGTTCAAATTGTCATCTCTCTCCTGCGCGGCGATCCTCAGGATTGGGCTTTTTCCCTGACACCTGGGGACCCTGTTTTGAGTGATGTTGATGCATTTTTTTCTGGCTCTGGGGTTATTGTACGATGAGCCTAATGTCACTGATCAAGCTGAAAGAACCTTGTTGGCATTAAATCAGGGGCTTGAGGACGCTGAGTTGTACTGTCAGAAATTCCGAAAATGGGCAGTCCTAACCAAATGGAATGATGATGCTTTGGCAGCCCTTTTTCGGAAGGGGCTGTCAGAGAATGTAAAAGATGTTATGGTGGGTTTCCCTGCTCCCTCTGGTCTCAATGATTCTATGTCATTAGCGATTCAAATTGACAGACGTTTGTGTGAGCTGTTGTGAATGTGCTAGAAATGAATTCGGAGCAGAAGCTCCCTCTGGTGGTTACAAACAGTACTGAACTATCCAATGAAGATTGTGAAGATTGGAGATCAGGTGTTACTGACTGGTCTTATATAAGGGAGGTTCCCTCCCATAAGGGTTGCTGGTGATCAATTGTTCTGGTCTCATCTTTGATTCCTGTTCACTTTGTAGCTTGCTATTTGTGCCTGCATCTTCTGCTAACAGATAAGACATTTTCTTCTTTTTGTTTTTTGTGCTTGCTTTTTGCATTTTGTCCTGCACTTCTCCGGGGGCTTGTGCTCCTCTCAGTTTAGTTCAGCCACTGTCGTTTGTTCATTTGCCTTTTCCAGTTTTTTCAGTGGCTGCTGTTTAGTTTTTGTTACACCAAAGAACTAATTTAGGTGGTAGAGGTCGTGTGATCTCAGGTGTTTTTGTAATTAGTGAGTTGGTACTTTTCAGGGTTTTTTGGGATTGCAGTAAGAGTCCTTCCTATCCTTTTCTATTTAGGAAGTTTGGGCCCCAACATTTGCTCATACTATTTTCTGTCTGTGTTTGTATTTCCTCTTGTCTAACCGCCATTACATGTTTGGGGGCTTTCTATGTTCTTTGGGGATCTGCTCTGGGGCAGATAGTTTTCCTCTTTCTGTCTTCAGGAGTAGTTAGCTTCTCAGGCTGTGACGAGGCGTCTAGGACCAACGTAGGTACGCTCCACGGCTGCCTTTAGTTGTGGTGGTTAGTCAGGGTACTGCAATCCCATAGATTCCAACCTCTCTGGTGTATTTCCTTTTTTGCCTGCTCTCCTCAGCTACCAAATCATAACAGTGAGCGCAGAAGTATGCGTGGAATAGTGTTGCCTTTTGAGCCAGCTTCTGAACCCATGCGGTGTGATGGAGTGGCTTCTGGGGCACAGCGTCATGAGTTTCGAAAGCGCAATGGGTTGTGTTTCTATCGTGGTGACGCCTCTCATGCTATTTCTGTCTGCCCTAAGCGGGGAAGACGTTTTGCACGCTCAGTTGTCTTGGGTAGTGTTCAGACTAAATTTCTGTTGTCTGTTACCCTGATTTGCTCCCTGTCCACATTTTATGCTCAGGCTTTTGTTGATTCAGGAGCAGCTATTAACCTGATGGATTTTGATTTTGCCAAACGTTGTGGGTTTCCCTTGATACCCCTACGGAAGTCTATTCCCCTACTGGGGATTGATTCTACCCTTTGGCTGAGAATAAACCCCAGTTTTCTACTCAGGTGATAATGAGGGTTGAACCTGATCATCAGGAGAGTTGCAAATTTTTGGTACTGTATAATCTGCATGACATTATTGTACTAGGTTTCCCTTGGTTACAGTCTCATAATCCTGTTTTGGATTGGAAATCTGTGTCTGTAACCAGTTGAGGCTGCCAATGTGTTAATGCCAACACTCCTGTTTTTTCTGCCTCTCCCAGTCTCAGGATATTCCTGACTTTTTGACTGATTTTTCTGATGTGTTTAGCGAAAGTAAATCTGCATCCTTGCCCCCCCCCATAGGAGCTATGACTGCGCTATTGAATTAGTGCCTGGTAGTAAATTACCTAAAGGTCGCCTTTTTAACTTGTCTGTACCTGAGCATGACGCTATGCGGTCTTATATCAAGGAGTCATTGGAGAAGTGTCATATCAGACCATCCTCTTCACCCTTGGGTGCCGTTTTTTTCTTTGTGGCCAAAAAAGATGGTTCACTAAGGCCGTGTATTGATTATCGTCTCTTAAACAAGATCACTGTGAAATATCAATATCCATTACCCTTGATTTCTGACCTGTTTTCCAGGGTGAAAAGTGCTACTTGGTTTACCAAGCTTGACCTCAGGGGGGCATATAACCTTATTCGCATTAAGCACGGGGATGAATGGAAGACGGCATTCAATACCCCTGAAGGGCATTTTGAGTACCTAGTGATGCCCTTTGGGCTCACTAATGCTCCTTCCGTCTTCCAGTCCTTCATGAATGACATTTTCAGGGATTTTGTGGACAGATTTCTGATTGTTTATTTGGATGATATCTTGATTTTTTCTAATGACTGGGACTCTCATGTGAAACATGTTCGAACTGTATTCCAGATTTTGAGAGAGAATGCTCTGTATGTGAAGGGATCAAAGTGTCTTTTTGGCGTACAGAGGATCTCATTTCTGGGATTCATTTTGTCCCCATCTGTTATTGAAATGGACCCGGTCAAGGTTCAGGCCATCTGTGATTGGGTCCAACCTACTTCATTAAAGGCTCTTCAGAGATTCTTGGGTTTTGCCAATTTTTATCGTAAATTTATTGGTAATTTCTCTGTTATTGTTAAACCATTGACTGATTTGACCAAAAAGGGTTCTGATGTGGTGAATTGGCCTCCTGAGGCAGTCTCTGCATTTCAGGAACTTAAGCAGAGATTCACTTCTGCTCCTGTTCTAAGGCAGCCTGATGTTTCTCTGCCATTTCAGGTGGAGGTTGATGCCTCTGAAATTGGGGCAGGTGCTGTTTTGTCCCAAAGAGATCCTGAGACCTCTAAAAGTAACCCTTGTGCCTTTTTCTCTTGAAAATTTTCTCCAACTGAACGTAATTATGATGTAATTATGACGTGGGTAATCGGGAGTTATTGGCCATGAAGTGGGCTTTTGAAGAGTGGAGACATTGGCTGGAGGGAGCCAAACATCAGGTGGTGGTCCTCATGGACCATAAGAATCTGGTTTATCTGGAATCAGCCAAGCGACTTAATCCTAGACAGGCCAGGTGGGCCTTGTTTTTCACACGTTTTAATTTTGTGGTTTCCTTTCTTCCTGGCACTAAGAATGTTAAGGCGGATGCCCTCTCGAGGAGTTTCCTTGCGGACTCTCCTGAGTTATCTGATCCTGCTGTTATTTTGAAAGAGGGTGTAGTTTTTTCCGCCATCTCGCCCAATTTGAGACTGGCTCTGGAAGGGTGTCAGGAGGATAAACCCGAGCGCTGCCCTATTGGGAAATTGTTTGTCCCAGACCGGTGGAAAAAGAGTGTGATGTCTGAGATTCATTGTTCTGCATTGGCCGGTCAACCAAAATTTTTGGTACCAGAGACTTGGTGAGTCGGTCCTTTTGGTGGCCTACTTTGTCTCGTGATGTCAGGGAATTTGTGCATTACTGTGGGACTTGCTCTCGCTCCAAGTCTTGCTCTCGCTCTAGTGGTTTGTTGATGCCATTGCCTGTGCCCAAGAGACCATGGACCCATATCTCTATGGATTTTATTTCCGACCTCCCTGTTTCTCAGAGAATGACTGTTATCTGGGTTATTTGTGATAGGTTTTCCAAGATGATACATCTTGTGCCATTACCTAAGTTGCCTTCCTCCTCCGAATTGGTGCCTTTGTTCCTTCAGCACGTGGTTCGGTTACACGGCATTCCTGAGAACATTGTGTCTGACAGAGGAGTCCAGTTTGTTTCCAGATTTTGGAGGACTTTTTGTTCTAAACTTGGTGTTCAATTGTCTTTCTCCTCTGCTTTTCATCCTCAGACCAATGGACAAACTGAGAGAACAAACCAGAAATTGGAGACTTATCTGAGATGGTTTGTGTCTGCTTATCAAGATGACTGGGTCTCTTTTTTGCCTTTGGCTGAGTTTGCTCTTAATAATAGGGCTAGCTCTGCCACTTTAATTTCTCCATTTTTCTGCAATTTTGGGTTTCACCCTTGATTTTCTTCGGGACAGACGGAGGCTTCTGTCTGTCCGGGTGTTGACTCTGTTGTAGAGCGTATGCAGCAGATTTGGGACCAGGTAGTGGAGAGGTTGTCCCTCTCTCAGGAGAAGGCCCAGCGGTTTGCCAACCAGCATAGGACTGATGGTCCTCGGTTTAAAGTGGGGGACTTGGTCTGGTTGTCCTCAAGAAATATCCCTATGAGAGTTGCATCTCCTAAGTTTAAGCCTAGGTTCATTGGACCTTATAAGATCATGGAGATTCTTAATCCTGTTTCCTTTCGTTTACTTCTTTCAGGGACATTTAAGATCCATAACGTGTTCCACAAGTCCTTATTGAAGAGGTTTGTCGAGCCAGTGGTTCCTATGGCTGTGCCTCCTGACCCTGTTTTGGTTGAGGGCAATCTGGAGTATGTGGTTGAGAAAATATTGGATTCTCGTTTTTCTAGACGGAAACTCCAGTATTTGGTTAAGTGGAGAGGTTATGGTCAGGAGGACAATTCTTGGGTGTTTGCTTCGGACATCCATGCTAGGAGACTGATCCGTGCATATCACCGAGCTCATCCTGACCGACCTGGTTGCACAAATGAGGGTTCGGTGACCCCTCCTCAAGGGGGGGTACTGTTGTGAATGTTTTGGAAATGAATTCTGAGCAGAAGCTCCCTCTGGTGGTTACAAACAGTACTGAACCATTCAATGAGGATTGGCAATCAGGAGTCACAGACTGGCTTGATATAAGGGAGGTTCCCTCCCATCATGGTTGCCGGTGATCAATTGTTCTTGTCTCAACTGTGGTTCCTGGTTCACTTGGAAGCTTGCTGAGTCTTGCCTCTTCTTCTGCTTTCAGATAAGATATTTTCTGTTTTTGTTTTTGTGCTTACCTTTTGCATATTTCTCTGCATTTCTGTGAGATTAGCCAGGTCCCCCCCCAGGGGGCTTGGGCTCCTCTCAGTTCCGCTGGAGCCACTGTTATTTGTTCATTTGCCTTTTCCAGTTTTTTCAGTGGCTGCGGCTTAGTTTTGTTACACCAGAGAACTGATTTAGGTGGTAGAGGTCGTGTGATCTCAGGGTGTTTTTGCAATCAGTAGCGTTGGCATTTTTTAGGGTTTTTTTGGATTGCAGTGAGTATCCTTTCTATCCTTTTCTGTCTAGGCAGATTGGGCCCCAACGTTTGCTCATACTATTTTCTGTCTGTGTCTGTATTACCTCTTGTCTAACCGCCATTACATGTTTGGGGGCTTCCTATGTTCTTTGGGGATCTGCTCTGGCGCAGATAGCTTTCCTCTTTCTATCTTTAGGTGTAGTTAATCTCCCAGGCTGTGAAGAGGCGTCTAGGACCAACGAAGGAACGCTCCACGGCTGCCTTTAGTTGTGGTGGTTAGTCAGGGTACTGCAATCCAATAGATTCCAACCTTTCTGGTGTATTGACGTTTTTGCCTGCTCTCCTCAGCTACCAAAACATAACACCCTATATAGCAGGTCATTGTTCATGGCAAAATGGGGAAATCGTTTATCAGAGCCGGGCTCTTGTGGGATCTCATTCAGAACAGTTATATTTTCCCTGGCATTTTTAAGAGTAGGGTCTCGCAACTGCTCACTCCCGAAATTGTCACGGGACACAGGTAGGTCAGGGACGTTCTGTTCCAGAGAACCATTATCCTCCTCCCCCAACATCACCTGAAAGGGAAATTCATCATTATCATTTAAATTCAACAACACATTAGCATTGTGTTCCGCCCCTATGGACCGCGCAACCTCAGTAGGAGCTTCATCACACTGTCCGGTAGAACCTTTTTTTCCCAGAGACCCCAAAACAGGGGAAAGTCAAGACCCAATATGACTGGGTGCATCAGGTTCTTCACTACCCCCACTTCATACGAGACCTCCCCGAGTTTTGTGACCAAGTCCACGGAAATCACTGGGTAGACTTTGGCGTCTCCATGGATACACCCCACGCTCAGGTGTTTATTGGGGATGAAGTCCCTATCAACCAGGCTGGCATGTACCAGAGTCACTCGACTCCCTGAGTCTAGGAGGGCTTGTACTGGGCAGCCATTTATAACCACCTGGGACACCTGTGGGCCTGTCTCCTTGGCTGGGGTGGCCACGCACACGGGTTCCGCGAGGAAAGAGAGGGACCTTCCAGCATCACAGTCCATAGGTTCCTGTTGTGAATGGGTTTGAGATGAGTTCTGAGCAGAGGCTCCCTCTGGTGGTTACAAGCGGTGCTAGTGAAGATTGTGAGGACTGGGAATCAGGTGTTACTGACTGGTCTTATATAAGGGAGTCATTTTCCCATCAGGGTTGCCGGTGATCAATTGTTCTGGTCTGAATCCTTCATTCCAGTTTCCCTTGTAGCCTGCTGTGTCGTGTCTGCTTCTCCTGCTATCAGATAAGTCTTTTTCTGCTTTTGTGTTTGTGCTATATTTTTGCATTTTGTCCTGCACTTCTTTGGGGGCCTTCTGGGTCCCCTCCGGGGGCTTCTGCCCTCTCAGTTTAGTTCAGCCACTGATGTTTGTACTTTTGCTTTTTCCAGTTTTTTCAGTGGCTGCTGTTTTGATTTTGTTACACCAGAGAACTAATTTAGGTGGTAGAGGTCGTGTGATCTCAGGTGATTTTGAAATTAGTAGAGTTGGTGCTTTTCAGGGTTTTCTGGGATTGCAGTAAGTACCCTTCCTATCCTTTTCTATTTAGATAGTTTGGGCCCCAGCGTTTGCTCATACTATTTTCTTTCTGTGTCAGTATTTCCTCTTGTCTAACCGCCATTACATGTTTGGGGGCTTTCTATTATCTTTGGGGTTCTGCTCCGGGGCAGATAGCTTTCCTATTTCTATCTTTAGGTGTAGTTAGTTTCTCAGGCTGTGACGAGGCGTCTAGGACCAACTTAGGAACGCTCCACGGCTGCCTCTAGTTGTGGTGGTTAGTCAGGGTACTGCAATCTCATAGATTCCAACTGCTCTGGTGTATTGCCTTTTTTACCTGCACTCCTCAGCTACCTAAACATAACAGTATCACCGGCCTAAAAATTGAAAATTGTATGGTACTCACAGAAGGGAAAAAATATTGTGAAAGAAAAAAGGTTGTCAGAGTTGTCAGAGATATTTTTCTGTTTGTTGCATTTTTTTTTTTTTTTCCTCTGTATCTCTGGGTGCTGGGGAGGATCTTTTCCCAATGGAGTTTGCACAGTTGTCTGGCCGTGTGGATCAGCTTGCCACTGAGGTTCAGAGTATTGCTGCATATCTTGCTAGGTTGCCTGTTGTGGAACCTAGGATCCCCATGCCAGATTTGTTTTTAGGGGATCGAGCTAAGTTTCAGAATTTCAAAAATAATTGTAAATTGTTTTTTGCCTTAAAATCTAAGTCCTCAGGAAACGCAGCGCAGCAGGTTCAAATTATCATCTCTCTCCTGCGCGGCGATCCTCAGGATTGGGCTTTTTCCCTGATACCTGGGGATCCTGTTTTGAGAGATGTTGATGCGTTTTTTCAGGCTTTGGGGTTATTGTACGATGAGCCTAATGTCACTGATCAAGCTGAAAAAGCCTTGTTGGCATTAAATCAGGGGCTTGATGACGCTGAGTTATACTGTCAGAGATTCCGTAGGTGGGCAGTCCTGACCAAATGGAATGACGACGCTTTGGCGGCCCTTTTCCGGAAGGGTCTGTCAGATAATGTAAAGGATGTTATGGTGGGATTCCCTGTCCCCTCTGGTCTCAATGATTCTATGTCATTAGCGATTCAAATTGACAGACGTTTGCGTGAGCGGAGAAGTATGCGTGGAATGGTGTTGCCTTGTGAGCCAGCTTCTGAACCCATGCAGTGTGATAGAGTGGTGTCTGGGGCACAGCGTCATGAGTTTCGAAAGCGCAATGGGTTATGTTTCTACTGTGGTGATGCCTCTCATGCTATTTCAGTCTGCCCTAAGCGGGGAAGACGTTTTGCACGCTCAGTTGTCTTGGGTAGTGTTCAGACTAAGTTTTTATTAACTGTCACTCTGATATGCTCTCTGTCCTCATTTTCTGCTCAGGCTTTCGTTGATTCTGGAGCAGCTATTAACCTGATGGATTATGATTTTGCTAAACGTTGTGGGTTTCCCTTGATACCCTACAGAAGTCTATTCCCCTACTGGGGATCGATTCTACCCCTTTGGCTGAGAATAAACCCCAGTTTTCTACTCAGGTGATAATGAGGGTTGAACCTGATCACCAGGAGTGCTGCAAATTTTTGGTTCTATATAATCTGCATGACATTATCGTGCTGGGTTTCCCTTGGTTACAGTCTCATAATCCTGTTTTGGATTGGAAATCTGTGTCTGTAACCAGTTGGGGCTGCCAATGTGTTAATACCAACACTCCTGTTTTTTCTGCCTCCCCCCAGGCTCAGGATGTTCCTGACTTTTTGTTTGATTTTTCTGATGTGTTTAGCGAAAGTAAATCTGCATCCTTGCCTCCCCATAGGAGCTATGACTGCGCTATTGAATTAGTGCCGGGTAGTAAATTCCCTAAAGGTCGCCTTTTTAACTTGTCTGTACCTGAACATGACGCTATGCGGTCTTATATCAAGGAATCATTGGAGAAGGGTCATATCAGACCATCCTCTTCACCCTTAGGTGCCGGTTTTTTCTTTGTGGCCAAAAAAGATGGTTCATTAAGGCCGTGTATTGATTATCGTCTCTTGAACAATATTACTGTGAAATATCAATACCCGTTACCCTTGATTTCTGACCTGTTTTCCAGGGTGAAAAACGCTACTTGGTTTACCAAGCTTGACCTCAGGGGGGCGTATAACCTCATTCGCATTAAGCACGGGGATGAATGGAAGACGGCATTCAATACCCCTGAAGGGCATTTTGAGTACCTAGTGATGCCCTTTGGGCTCACTAATGCTCCTTCCGTCTTCCAGTCCTTCATGAATGACATTTTCAGGGATTTTGTGGACAGATTTCTGATTGTTTATTTGGATGATATCTTGATTTTTTCTAATGACTGGGACTCTCATGTGAAACATGTTCGAACTGTATTCCAGATTTTGAGAGAGAATGCTCTGTATGTGAAGGGATCAAAGTGTCTTTTTGGCGTACAGAGGATCTCATTTCTGGGATTCATTTTGTCCCCATCTGTTATTGAAATGGACCCGGTCAAGGTTCAGGCCATCTGTGATTGGGTCCAACCTACTTCATTAAAGGCTCTTCAGAGATTTTTGGGTTTTGCCAATTTTTATCATAAATTTATTGGTAATTTCTCGGTTATTGTTAAACCATTAACTGATTTGACCAGAAAGGGTTCTGATGTGGTGAATTGGCCTCCTGAGGCAGTCTCTGCATTTCAGGAACTTAAGCAGAGATTCACTTCTGCTCCTGTTCTACGGCAGCCTGATGTTTCTCTGCCATTTCAGGTGGAGGTTGATGCCTCTGAAATTGGGGCAGGTGCAGTTTTGTCCCAAAAAGATCCAGAGACCTCTAAAAGTAACCCTTGTGCCTTTTTCTCTCGAAAATTTTCTCCTACTGAACGTAATTATGACGTGGGTAATCGGGAGTTATTGGCCATGAAGTGGGCTTTTGAAGAGTGGAGACATTGGCTGGAGGGAGCCAAACATCAGGTGGTGGTCCTTACGGACCATAAGAATCTGGTCTATCTGGAGTCTGCCAAGCGACTCAATCCTAGACAGGCCAGGTGGGCCTTGTTTTTCACACGTTTTAATTTTGTGGTTTCCTTTCTTCCTGGCACTAAGAATGTTAAGGCGGATGCCCTCTCGAGGAGTTTCCTTGCGGACTCTCCTGAGTTATCTGATCCTTCTGTTATTTTGAAAGAGGGTGTAGTTCTTTCCGCCATCTCGCCCAATTTGAGACTTGCTCTGGAGGGGTGTCAGGAGGATAGGCCCGAGCGCTGCCCTGTTGGAAAATTGTTTGTCCCGGACCAATGGAAAAAGAGTGTGATGTCTGAGATTCATTGTTCCGCATTGGCTGGGCATCCCGGAATTTTTGGTACCAGAGACTTGGTTAGTCGGTCCTTTTGGTGGCCTACCTTGTCTCGTGATGTCAGGGAATTTGTGCAGTCCTGCGGGACTTGCTCTCGCTCCAAGCCTTGCTCTCGCTCTAGTGGTTTATTGATGCCATTGCCTGTGCCCAAGAGACCATGGACCCATATCTCTATGGATTTCATTTCCGATCTTCCTGTTTCTCAGAGAATGACCACCATCTGGGTAATTTGTGATAGGTTTTTCAAAATGATACATCTTGTGCCATTACCTAACTTGCCTTCCTCCTCTGAATTGGTGCCGTTGTTCCGTCAGCACGTGGTTCGTTTACACGGCATTCCTGAGAACATTGTGTCTGACAGAGGAGTCCAGTTTGTTTCCAGATTTTGGAGGACTTTTTGTTCTAAACTGGGTGTTCAATTGTCTTTCTCCTCGGCATTTCATCCTCAGACCAATGGTCAAACTGAGAGAACAAACCAGACATTGGAGACTTATCTAAGATGCTTTGTATCTGCTGATCAGGATGACTGGGTCTCTTTTTTGCCTTTGGCTGAGTTTGCTCTTAATAATAGGGCTAGCTCTGCCACTTTGATGTCTCCGTTTTTCTGTAATTCTGGGTTTCACCCTCGATTTTCTTCAGGACAGACGGAGGCTTCTGTCTGTCCAGGTGTTGACTCTGTTGTGGAGCGTATGCAACAGATTTGGGACCAGGTAGTGGAGAGGTTGTCCCTCTCTCAGGAGAAGGCCCAGCGGTTTGCTAACCGGCATAGGACTGATGGTCCTCGGTTTGAGGTGGGGGACTTGGTCTGGTTGTCCTCAAAGAATATTCCTATGAGAGTAGCATCTCCTAAATTTAAGCCTAGGTTCATTGGACCTTATAAGATCATGGAGATTATTAATCCTGTTTCTTTTCGTTTGCTTCTTCCAGGGACATTTAAGATCCATAACGTGTTCCACAAGTCCTTGTTGAAGAGGTTTGTTGAGCCAGTGGTTCCTGCTGCTGTGCCTCCTGACCCTGTTTTGGTTTGAGGGCAATCTGGAGTATGTGGTTGAGAAAATATTGGATTCTCGTTTTTCTAGACGGAAACTCCAGTATTTGGTTAAATGGAGAGGTTATGGTCAGGAAGACAATTCTTGGGTGTTTGCTTCGGACATCCATGCTAGGAGACTTATCCGTGCGTATCATAGAACTCATCCTGACCGACCTGGTTGCTCAAATGAGGGTTCGGTGACCCCTCCTCAAGGGGGGGGGGTACTGTTGTGAATGGTTTGAGATGAGTTCTGAGCAGAGGCTCCCTCTGGTGGTTACAAGCGGTGCTAGTGAAGATTGTGAGGACTGGGAATCAGGTGTTACTGACTGGTCTTATATAAGGGAGTCATTTTCCCATCAGGGTTGCCGGTGATCAATTGTTCTGGTCTGAATCCTTCATTCCAGTTTCTGGGCTGTGACGGGCGTCTGGGCCCCAACTTGGAAAACCTCACGGTGCCTCTATTGTGGGGTTTAGCAGGTACGGAAATCTCATAGATTCCAACGTTTGGGGAAAATTGCCTTTTTTCCTGCCCCTCAGCTACCTAAACTAACGATCCCGGCCTAAAAATTGAAAATTGTTGGTACTCACGGGGGAAAAAATATGTGAAAAAAAAAAGGGGTGTCAGAGTTGTCAAATATTTTTCTTTTGTTGCATTTTTTTTTTTTTTTCCCGAACCCCGGGGCTGGGGAGGATCTTTTTTCCCAATGGAGTTGCACATTTTTCCCCGGCCGTGTGAAAATTGCCCTGGGTTCAGAGTTTTGCTCAATCTTGCTAGGTTTTTTTTTTGGAACCCCGGGGTTTCCCCCCCCGATTTTTTTTTTAGGGGACGAGCAATTTTTAAAATTTTCCCCAAAAAAAATTTAAATTTTTTTTTTTGCCTTAAAAAACTAAGTCCCGGGAAAAGCAGCGCAGCGGGGTTAAATTTCATCTCTCCCTGCGCGGGGGATCCTCAGATTGGGTTTTTCCCTGATACCTGGGACCCCTTTTTTTGGGATGTTGATGGTTTTTTCAGGTTTTTGGGGTTTTGTAGATGAAAAAAAAGTCACTGAAAAAACAAAAAAACCTTTGGGGGTTTAAATCAGGGGGTTGTGACGCTGATTAACGTCGAGATTCCGTAGGGGGCAGTCCGCCCAAAAGGAATGAGACGCTTTGGGGGGCCCTTTTGGGAAGGGCTGTCAGATAATTAAAAATGTTAGGGGGGTTTCCCCCGCCCCTTTGGGGTTAATGATTCTATTCATAGCGATTCAAATTGACAGACTTTGCGTGAGCGGGGAAGTATGCGTGGAATGGTGTTGCCTTGTGAGCCAGCTTTTGAACCCAGCAGGGGGATAGAGTGGTGCTGGGGCAAGCGTCATGATTTTTAAAAAACGCAAGGGTTTAATTTTTACTGTGGTGAGCCTCTCATGCTATTTTAGTTCCCCAAAAACGGGGGACTTTTGCACCTCAGTTTTTTTTGGGGAGTGTTCAGACTAAGTTTTTTTAACTGTCACTAATAGTCTCTGTCCTCATTTTTCTGTCGGGGTTTCTTTATTCTGGGGCGGGGTTTCCTATATTTTGATTTTTCTAAACTTGGGGGGTTTCCTTACCCCCTACAAATTTTTTTTCCCCCTGGGGATCATTCTACCCCTTTGGTGAGAATAAACCCCGTTTTCTCTCAGGGAAATGGGGTTTTAAAATGATCACCAGGAGTTCTGCAAATTTTTGGTTTATATATCTCTGACTTATCGGCGGGGTTTTCCCCTTGGTTTTTCGTCTCTAACCCTTTTGGGGGGTTGGAAACGGTTTTTAAACCCCTTGGGGCGCCAAGTTTTTAAAACCAAACTCCTTTTTTTTCTGCCCCCCCCCGGGCCCCGGTTTCCGACTTTTTGTTTATTTTTCTGGGTTTTTGCGAAAGTAAATCTGCTCCTTCCCTCCCCATAGGAGCTAGCTGCGCTATTAATTTTGCCGGGAGAAAATTTCCCCCCAAAGGCCCCTTTTTAAAAAATGTCGTACAGAACATGCGCTATGCGGTTTTTATAAAGGGGGCTTGAAAAGGGGGCAATAAACCCCCTCCTCCACCCTTAGGGGCCGGTTTTTCTTTGGGGCCAAAAAAGAGGGTTTTTTGGGCCTGAAAAGATTTTGTCTCTTGAACAATTTTTTGGGAAAAAATTTAATACCCGTACCCTTGATTTCTGACCTTTTTTTCCGGGTGAAAAACGCTACTTGGTTTCCCAAAACTTGACCCCGGGGGGGGGATAACCTTTTTTGTTAACAGGGGGAATGGAAGAGGGGTTTTAATACCCCAAAAGGGCATTTTGAGTACCTATGATCCCCTTTTTTTCTTACTAATGCCCCTTCGTTTTCCCCTCCTTAGAATGACTTTTTTAGGGATTTTGGGACAGATTTCTGATTGTTTTTTGGGGTGATACTTGATTTTTTCTAATGAGGGGGGCTCTCGTGAAACATGTCGAACTGTATTCCCCATTTTGAGAGAGAAGCCTTTTGGGAAAGGGTCAAAATGTCTTTTTTGGCTAAAGAGGATCTCTTTCTGGGTTTTTTTTTTTCCCCATTGTTATTTTAAAAAGGGCCCGGGCAAGGTTCAGGGATCTGTGATTGGGGCCCAACCCCCTTCATTAAAGGCTCTCAGAGATTTTTGGGTTTTTTGCCCAAATTTTTTTCATAATTTTTTTGGTAATTTCTGGTTTTGTTAAACCCTTTAACTGATTTGCCGAAAGGGTTCTTTTTGGGAATTGGGGCCCCTGGGGTCTCTGCATTTGGGGAATTAACAGAGATTTACTCTGCTCCCCTTTTAAAAGGCAGCCTGATGTTTTTTTGCCTTTCGGTGGGGTTATGCCCCCAAATTGGGGGGGTGCGTTTTGTCCCCCCAAAAAATCCCCGGGGCCTCTAAAAGTAACCCTTTTGCCTTTTTTTCTCGAAAATTTTCCTACGAACGTAATTATGACTGGGTAATCGGGAGTTATTGGCCTGAAGGGGCTTTTGAAGAGGGAGTTGGGGGTGGGGGAGCCCAAAAATCGGGGGGGCCTTAGGCCCCAAAAAAAGGGGCTATCGGGTCCCCAAGCGCCCCCAATCCTAACAGGCCGGGGGCCTTGTTTTCAAACTTTTAAAATTGGGGTTTTCCTTTTTCCGGGGACAAAGAATTTTAAAAGGGGACCCTCTCGAGGATTTTTTTTGCGGACTCCCTGAGTTATTGATCCTTCTGTTTTTTGAAAGAGGGGTAGTTTTTTCCCCATTCGCCCAATTTTAATTGTCGGGGGGGTGTCAGGGGAAGGCCGAGCGCTGCCCGTTGGAAAAATTTTTTGTCCCGGCCAAAGGAAAAAATGTGATGTCTGGATCTTTTTCCCATTGGGTGGGCACCCGGAATTTTTGGTACCAAGACTTGGTTAGTCGGGGCCTTTTGGGGGCCCACCTTGTCTCGTGATGTCAGGAATTGTGCAGCCTGCGGGGGTTGCTCTCGCTCCAAGCCTTGCCCCGCTCGGGGTTTTTTTGATGCCTTGCCTGGCCCAAAGACCATGGACCCATATCTCAAGGGGTTTCTTTTTCCCATCTTTCCCGTTTTTAGAGAATCCACCATCTGGGTAATTTTTGATAGTTTTTAAAAAAGTAATCTTTGCCATTCCCCCAAATTGCCTTCCTCAAAAAGGTGCGTTTTCCCCTCAGCACGTGGTTTTTTACACGGCATTCCTGAGAACATTGTGTTACGAGAGTCCAGTTTGTTTCCAGATTTTTGGGATTTTTTTTTCAAACTGGGGTGTTCAATTGTCTTTCCCCGGCATTCACCTCAGACCAATGGTCAAACTGAGAGAACAAACCGACTTGGGGAGATTATCTAAATTTTTTGAATCTGCTGATCGGATGACGGGTCCTTTTTTGCCTTTGGCTGATTTTTTTTTTTAATAATAGGGCTACTCGCACTTTGAGTCCCGTTTTTTAAAATTGGGGTTTCACCCCAATTTTTCTTCGGAAAAGCGGAGGCTTCTGTCTGCCCAGGTGTTGACCTGTTGTGGAGGTATGCAAAATTTGGGACCGGAAAAGTGAAGGTTGTCCCCTCTAGGAAAGGCCCAGCGTTTGCAACCCGGGGCATAGGACGTTGGGTCCTGGGTTTTTGGGTGGGGGCTTGGTCTGGTTGTCCAAAAAATTTCCTATGAGAGTACATCTCCAAATTTTAACCCCTAGGTTTTTTGGCCTTATAAGATCAGGGATTAAAACCCTTTTTTTTCTTTGCTTTTTTCCCAGGGACTTTAAAAGTCCAAAACGTTTTCCCACAAGCCTTTTTGGAAGAGGTTTGTTGACCGGGGTTTCCTGCGGTGCTCCTACCCTGTTTTGGTTGGGGGGAAAATTGGAGTATGGGGTTTGGGGAAAAAAATTGGTTCTGTTTTCTAGAGGGGAAACCCCCGTTTTGGGTTTTAAAGGAGGGGTTATGGTAGGAAGACAATTTTGGGTTTTGCTTCGGACACCCCTGCAAGAATTACCCCTGCGATCATAGAACTCACCTACGACCTGGGCTAAAAAGAGGGTTCGTGACCCCCCTCGGGGGGGGGGGGGGACTGTTTAAAATTTTTAGATGAGTTTTGAGCAGAGGCCCCTCTGGTGGTTAAAAGCGGGCTAGTGAGATTGTGGGGAGGGGAACGGGGTTTCGAGGGGCAATAAAAGGGGGGTTCATTTTCCCCCGGGTTGCCGGTGAAAATTTTTTCTGGTCTAATCCTTCATTCCTTTTTTCCCTTGACCCCGCTGTTCGTGTCTGCTTCCCTCTATCAGATAAGTCTTTTTTCTGCTTTTTTGTTTGTGCTTATTTTTCTTTTTTTCCCGCACTTCTTTGGGGCCCTTTGGGCCCCCTCCGGGGGCTTTGCCCTCATTTAGTTCGGGGCCCTATTTTGTATTTTTTTTTTTTCCTTTTTTTTCAGTGGCTGCGTTTTGATTTTGTACACCAGAGAACTAATTTTAGGGGTAAGGTCGTGTGATCTCAGGTGATTTAAAAAAATTGTAGAGTTGGTGCTTTTTAGGGTTTTTTGGGGGTTTCCCGTAAGACCCTTCCCCCCCTTTCTATTTAAAGTTTGGGGGCCCCCGCGTTTGCCCTACTTTTTTTCTTTCTGTGTCAGTATTTCCTTTGTTAACCGCCTTTTCAGTTTGGGGGCTTTCTATTATTTTGGGGGGTTTTTCCCCCGGGGGAGATGCTTTCCTATTTCTATTTTTGGGTTTAGTTTCCAGGCTGTGCAGGCACCAGGGCCAACGTGGAACGCTCCACGGCTGCCTTAGTTGGTGGTTAGTCAGGTCTGAAAACTCATAGATTCCAATGCTCTGGGTATTGCCTTTTTTTACCTGCACTCCTCATACCTAAAATAACAGGTTCCCCCACTAGTGGAAGTTGGCTGAAAAGCCCCGTTCACGGGTCTCCCAACCGTCTCAGTCTGGGGGTTCAGACGGGGAACCCTTTTAGGCCTGGGACTTCCGACGGGGGCCGCCCCTTCCTCACAATGTCCCCCGGGGTGATCCGGGAACAGCAGTCCCCCTGACCCCAACACTGGAAATCTTTACCGGGGTTCGGAGGGGCCGGGAACTGAAATGACACCGCTCGGACGGCTGGCCGGAGGTATCTTTGGGGCAAATACCCTCTATCAAACCCTTTGATTGGGGTCTTTGGGGTCCCCGTCCGACCCATTTTGCACCCCCGGGGGAAGGGGGGCCCGATGACGGCCACACAATTTTTGACCATTTTGGGGGGGTTTCTGAGTTTTGGGGCCACCCCTTTTACCGATAAATCGTCATACATTTGTGAGCGGCAGGCTTTTTCCCAACTGTCCCCATTATTGACTCTCCCGGCACGGCTGCAACCGAACACCCTGCCGGGGAAAACTCTGCTTTCAGTTTTTGGATAGTCTCTGCTGTCCTCTCGCTAAGGTTAAAAAAAGGGGCCTTTTGGGGTTCCCCAGTCGATAGGGTGCGACACCATGGGGCCCTTCAGTGGGGGCAGATTCTCCTTCCTGCCAGTCTTTCAAAAAAGCGAGATTGGGCCCCCACATCGCATGGGGGACTCACTTTTTCAGGGCTGTTTTTTTTCCGCCTTCTTTAAGCAGGCAACCAGGTGACCGCTTTTTATCTGGGGGAGGTGTGAGCCCCGGGTAGTGCTGCAATCTGCTCCATTGCCTTGGTTAGTCTCCTGCTTTGCCACTAGCTTTCGCCATTATTAAGCAGCTCCTCCATACGTCAGATTTCTGTCCCCGGACCGGCAGCTTTTACCGGGGGCTGCACACTCAAAAAAATTTTCCCAGCATTTTAGTTTTTTTTTTTTTTTTGGGCAGACACTTTGGGGGGTCTGTCTCTTTAAAGGCTGTTTTAACAATTTTCCTTTCTGCTGTTTACCCCGGGGCTGCCCGCATTCGAGCCCCAAATTTAACCTTTCAGGGGGAAAAAGTTTAATCGCCGTCTGGGGTTGACAAGGGGGATAAAAAAAAGTCAAGCACAGGCAGCAGACTGTGTAAACGACCGAAAACCGTTTTTTTAAAAGTCCACAGCAAGAAAATAAATCAAACCATAAACAAAAATCCTCCCCCGGCAGGCGCTAGCTAACCAGTTATTCCCTCACAAAAACCTGGTCAGGCTCTAACAGCCGGCCAAAACAACACAAAATTTTGAATTACCAGCGCTTTGCCCCCGGGAGACTCCCCGCAGCATCTGAACCCAAATTTTAAAAGGGTCCCCCTGAACTCAGCCACCACTTGGTGTTGTTTGACGCTGAGTGCAGTCGGGGTTTGGGCTGCAAACCTGTATTGGGGGGGGATGGGTGAACGTCGCCTGCCCCTCCCTTTTCCCCCCTACATTCCTCATTTTTAACCCCAGCAGTTTGGGGAGATATACCCCCGCCGTCGCCCCCCCTTACTGTCCACTCCTTGCTCATTTGGCTAAAAAAAAGGGGCCCGCAAGATTAGGGGAAAAAAAACCACTTTGGCGCTTTTTTTTCCAAAGCAGGGGCCATTTTACGCGGGGGCGGGTTTTGCTCGGGAAAACCCAACTTGGCGAAAGTGGGATTATAAAATCTGCCCCACCTTTTCCTCAACCAGTTAAGTCTTTGTTTTGAGATAGATTTTAAAGGGGCAATGTTTCCTCCGGGGGAAGTTTTTCCTCTTTTTACTTGAAATTGCTTGGACATTTTTTAACAGCAAGGTTTTCCGGACTTTCCTTGCTGTTTTTCGACTTTGGACGGATAAAAGGGGGAAAATTTTTTTGGGGAAAAAAAAGAAATTTTTTTAAAGGGTAAGCTTTAGGGGAAAAAAAGAAATTTTTGCTTTTGGTTAAATAAACCCCCCTGTTCAAAAAGTAAGGTTTTGATTCATTAACGTAAAAACCCATTGAGAAAAACCCCCTCCATTTTCAAACCAAAAACTTTTTGCCGTGAGACTCGGAAAAATTTTTTGATGTCCTTTTTGTTTGAAAACCGTTACTTAAATGTCAAATTAATGCCTTTTGAGAGAAGGAATCCGGATTTTAAAAAAAAAATGGGATAATTCAGAAGTTTATGACCTTCCTTTTTCCTCAAAACTGGTAAAACAGGGTTTTTTTTTCGGTTTTCGCCTAACCCCAAAAGTTTGTTGCGTCGGGGTTTTTTTTAAAGTAGCTTAACTTGAGGGGGGGGGGGGAAAGTCCCATTTTTTGCCCTCATCCCAGACGGACTTTCCCCGTTCAGGTGAAAAGAAGAAGTATGAATTGCGATTTTTGTTTTTTTTTTTATTTGGATTCGATTTTTTTTAAATGATCTTGGGGTGTGGGGCAGTTCCCCATCTTTTCCCCTTTTTAAACTTGATCTCTTTCATAACCTAATATCAGGTTGAAATTTTTTTTAAAAAAAATTTGGCTCTTCAATTTAGTGATTTTGTTTTTTTTTCCCTATTCAGAAATCGAGCCGCCAAGGGCACTCTTTTTTAATCCACCCCCCCTTTTTGGAAAAATTTATCTTGCACTTTCATTGATTCACTGCTTTATGCGGGATAATGGTTATGAGTTTTTTGGAGCAATTTAAAAAATCGATTCCCCTCTGGAAAAACTATTTATCACTGTAGGGGATCTTTTTAATGCGAAACCCCGAGGGGGTAATTTTTTTTTGCGCCAAAATTTTCCCCGAGTCTTTGGGGCCCTTTAAAAGACAGTTTGGGGCCCAAATTGCAAAAAAATTTTGTAAGTCAGTGCATTTTTCTGCAGTTTAAAAACCACGGGGGAAAAAATAACTTGGGAGCATTTTTTGTCTGGAAAAAATCCTTCTCCAAAGCAGACATATACAAAAACACCCTATAGGAATTTTTTTTGGGCAAATGCCCCGGTGAAAAATGCAATTTATATTCAGGTAGCAGAACAAAAAAACGAATGTAAATAAAAAAAAGTCAGCTCTCCCCGGGGGCGATTCCAGTTCAGGACGGAGCACAGGAATCCGCTGCTGCCCG